>VDFB02379868.1:37769-52187 GCA_007258455.2 Sequoia sempervirens | reverse complement strand
CACACATATATATATAGATATATGTATCTATATATACATACACACACACACATACCAAAAGAAATTGTAAGCTAGATCTACTTGGTGTATCTTTACATAGCTATGATAAATGGGCCAAAATATTTTTGTATTAGACTTCCACCTATACGTGGAGTATCATATATTTGTATAGGTGTAAATATTAATGGAAAGACCTAATTTATGTAGGAGGGAAATGTAATTAAATTGGGTACATGAGATGTGCAACAATGGATGAAGATTTTTATATGGGTAAATTTCTATCTTAACTATTATATGATTTAAGTCAAACCCTTTGGGTGATTTCCCCTACTAATTGTTTTACCAATTTACTCTCTTGGATTCACTTTGAGGTTGCATATGTAATTGAACTTATTGAACTCTATTGGTTTGAGGGGACAACTTTTCTTATTTGTAGTTATTGTTTTTCTTCATTTATTGTTTGAATTTGTATTGGTAAGGCCCATTGCCTAAATGTTAAAATATTGCTCGTTAAGATACCCTAGTTCAAGATTCTACTATAGAGAAATTCTCTAGCAATATATACACAATAATAATTGGAGATCAGATGATCCTTGTTTCTTAGAGAATGCACACAATTGCACAAGGAGTTAGACTAGCCTTTCAAGTGGTAAAATAAAAAGTGGCTTACTTCTACATATCCAAAAGTGAGTTTGCCTTATTACTTAGGTGGTAGTTAGTATAGCAAAATTAGGGCTAGGTTATTATCACTTGCTCCACTAGTACTTGTTTCAAGTCTTTTGCTTTCATCATGAACTACCTAATCACAAAATATCCACAAGGTTGTTTTCTTTCTCATTATGGATGTCCCTCCCAAAGTTTACATTAAAATGATTTGATCCCTTAGGGTAGCACGTTTTATCAATTGAAAATTGCTTCACAACTCTATTCTCCTTTAAATTTCATATTTCTCATTTATTTGGTACTTCTCTAGTTAAAATATTCTACCAAGTTAAGCTTATTTTGTTAATGCATACTCAATTAATCGAGAACTTCAAATCTACTTTGAAGATCTTCACATGGTGGTACATTTGATCCAATTATGTAATTTCCTATGATGTTTAAATCTTTCTTTAAGTTTTTTTATTCATGAGTTATAGTCATAGTATCTATGACGGTTAAAAACTTGGTAGAGGGTGGTTCAAAAATATGTGAAATATTTTTTAGAAAAAACACTTGAGAATCAAACATCCCACTATATGTAGAAATTCAATTTGCTTTTTTAATTTATGGTTAATTATGGTTCGAAAGATATGGAGAGGAGTGGTTCTTGATGTTTACCCATTCCATCCAAAAGATGAACATTCTATTTATTTGGTGGAAAAGAAACAAAAATATCTTGTTTCTTCCTTAATTTGGAGCTTTTTGGCTATTATGGTTATAGTTCATAAGATTGGGTTAAGGTGGTAAAACAAATCTAATCCCCAAACATTATGAGTTAATTCCTCATCTTTGAATTAGGTAATTGCATTCTACTTTGGTTGCAACTTTTGTTTACAAGCTCTTTCAATTTGAACTTACTTATTTCATCCTCATCCACATTTATTATCTTGAAACTAAACTTGTCTTTAGATATGTCTTCTCATTATCCTATTGTCAACTTATGTGATATTATTTTTAGGTTTTTCTTGGGCCTATTCATGCCCCTAAGCACTCTTCTTATAATATGATAAAAAGCTTATATTTTTTAATCTCAATAAATAGCCAATAAAATTAGTCTTCACACTCTTGACATCAAACTCCAACATAAGAAAACTAATTAAATTCCCCTTGGTGTATGAGTTATTTTAATTTCTAAGCTATGTTTGGAGTTTTTCTTTCTATTTTCTTGATATGGGCTCTATTTTAGATGTATGTCATAATTGTAATTGCCTTAACCCAAATTGTATTTGGTAAATCACTATAAGTTTGTGTGCATCTTGAACACTTGATCAATACCTTATTCTTGCGTTGTGCTAGACCATTTTTCTATTCTATTTAAGACTGAATGATTCAACTTTCAATGGCATGTTCCTTTGGATGATTTGGAAATATATATCAAACATATTATCATCCTTATCTCATATAACCTCATTGAGGGAGTTCCCTATTACCTTTTTCGATAAAGGGAGAAACGTAATGAGATATGCAAATAATTTAATTATTTTTTAGGAATGCAACCAATATTCTTCTAGATGCATATGAAATTCCTTACTTCACTATCCCAAGCCATGTCTAGATATTTTCCATCTATTGGCTTGAAGTGAACATCTATTTTAGATGTATGCAATTCTTGCCCATTATTGTAACTACCTTAGCATAAAATACATATGATGAATTGAAACAAGTTTACATCCATCTTTACCACTAAAGTAATATCATGTTAGAAATTCTACTACACCATTATATTGTTGTGTCTAAGATTTTATAATTTGAATTTAAATGGCATGCTCCTTTATAGGAAACACACTCCTTTGTTATTTTATCCAACCTTCTTTAGGGAGTTCCATGTTTGGTTTTCTAATAGATTATGAACATTGTTAAGTATCTAGATTCTATAGATTTTGACTACTTCTTAGGAATGCAACCAATATTTAATATTATTGGATGAATATGGATTTCCTTGCACTAATATTTGAGCTATGTCTAGAGCTTTTCTCTCTTGTTGTCATATGAAATCTATTATAGATGATATCCCAACTACCTCAGTTTATAAATTATGAAATGTTTACATGCTTCTTGAACACTCAACCGATGTCTTGCTCTTGCATTCTACTACACCATTTTATTGATTTGTCTAACATTTAGTGGTTTAATGGTATTTTTCAAATAGTATATAAATTTATAGGACATATTCTTCTTCATTATGTCATCTAACCTTCTTAAGAGAGTTCCATGTGTGGTTTCCATTGAAGTGAGAAACACTATAAATTATCTAGATATTTTGACATATTTTAGGAATGTAACCAATATTCTCTTGAATGCATATTCCCATAAACACAAAATTGAAAATAATATACACCACCATTTGTTATGGTCCTTATGAACCAAATAGATCTAGACACTCATAAATTTGAGTTGTTTGGTATGAGTTGCTTAATTATTTACTTTTTTCTCCTTATTATTTCAACTTTCTTGTAAATGTAATTCTTACATGACCTTATGGTACTTGCACTTTAAAAAAAAAAATTACCAATTCTTGTACTCTTATTAATTATGATAACTTGCTTTACTTTTGAATCCCATTGACATAGTAGTGGATAATAATATAATTTATTTCTCTTTCATTTTATTTTTTCCTTGAAACCTTGCTTGATCTACTTCTTATTGAAAGTAGCACAATCTTCTATAGAACAAGAACTACATTTAGTGAACCCTATTTAGATAAAAATCTTGAATTACCCTCATAATTGTTTAAAATATTACAATTCAAATCATGGATTCCTCGACATTGTGTCAATTTGTATTTGGAATCATACTTTTTTTGTGGAAATAAAGAATAGTGCTTTTAAATTTAGGTAGAAAGCTAATATTTTCTTGTATGTACCATTCTTGAGTTGTAGCAATAGAGAGTATTTCTCAATGATCCTTATTCACTGCTAGCATTTCAAAGGTAATACATTCTTGCTTGGGGGTGGGTTATTGTAAGTTTCAAAACACTCGAGCTATATGAATCCATATGCTAGGATTTTCCCACTTTCAAGATTAAATCTCACTACTTCCATCAAGAATGAAATGCATCCACTTATAATCAATACCCATTATCATGCTAAAGAAATTATCTTTACTTCTTCAACAACATATTAGAAAATTAGTCAATCTATCATTGGGTTTAGTCGTTTGATGACATTGTGGAGTTTAAACAACATACATACATATAAGAACAACATGTTAAACATATATAATAGAAAGAGAATTTGTATATAACCTTATTAATGGAAAATGCTAGGTAAGATTTGTGTTGATGTATTAGATTAGAAATTTATAAATAGAAGACGATTCTTGATTTATCTACAATAGTTGTATAAGTTGAATTAGATACAAATTGTATATCTAAAACTTAGTTACATAATGGATGCAAGTAATTATGTTGTATATTCAATTATTTTATTTAACCATTACAAAAGTATCTTCATAGAAATGAGTTCAACAATTATGGTGTTTCATTTGATGAATGGATTTTTGCTTCACTTTGTTTTGAAATATTTTCAAGAATTTTTATTTCAAATTTTTTGGTTAGAGTGAAAAAAGTTTATTATTTTGTAGCTTGGTTGTTAGGGCCTCCCAAATACTGCATTCTTGTAGGTGTTTCATTTGGAAAGTCTATGTATCTTCTTGAGCCTTAATTGCAAATAATATGCCTCAATGAAAGATAATACATATGTATCTCTTTGGAAGAAGGATGAGCATTGTCTACATGTAATATGAACATCAAATTATTGGATAATTCAATCAATGATACACTTCACCCCTAGTGTTGTACACTATGTAAAGTGGCTTTGATTACTACACAAAAAATCTCTATAATTGAATTAATTAAGAATTTATACTCATTGCAAATACCTTTTGAAATATTTCGAGCCAAATTTTTTCGTTTTTTCAATTTACCATTAACAACATTACAAAGCAGTGCACCCGTTAAGGTTAGATGAGAAAACCAAAACGTGCAAGAAAGCAACTCTAACCAGAATGGCATCGATGATGGTGAGCATTGGTCAGAGGATCTAAAATAAACTGCTTATGCTGGAAAAGGAACTCGACGCCAAGTATGTGCTACCCAATCCAAAGCGGAGTGAGGGGCGACCATATGACGGAGTGAAAACAAAACGATGCTTGAAAGAAAGATGCTGAGAAATGAAACTACTCAACACCCAGAATGTGCTTGCTAACCCGGGATGGGATAGTAGCGACCATAGGGCGGAGATAGATCTATTACAACAACTTTTATGAAAATAAGCGTTACAAATCAGAATATTAAGCAAGATTAAGAACTGCTGCCAGTACTACTGTCAGCTTACAATATGATAGAGAATTCGCCTGCCAAGAGCATAGAGTTAGAACAATTCAACGAGCATTTAGATATAGAATTCTCCTTGCTTAATGGAAATACCAAACTGATTTCTTCTCTCAAAAACCAGATTTAAGATTCTGATCAAATCAGATCTGCACCTTTAAATGCAAAACCAGCAACCCTAAAATCCACTAAAATGCTCACAACTCACTCAATACTTGTCAGAATGACATGAGACTTGATGCAAACGAATGCTAGGATGATGACAATGAAGACTAGACAAAGAAACAGCTGACAAATTGAAGTATTTTTTTTTCTAAACACTTGCCAGGCGGAACAGAATGGTACAGCCTCTAGAAATGTTCTACCAACAAGATAAAATCAGATTCTTCATTATAAATCACCAAAATTTGCACAAATGGGCGCCTAGGGCATAGAAATGGTTCTAGCCAATACCCAGAACGAATATATTTTTATTTTTTGACTTATGAGCAAATACAACATGCAGCTATACTAAATCAGCAACTCCCGAACTTCATTAACATGCTAGAAATTGAACTACAAATGCAAAACTTACTACAAAACACTCAACTAAGCAAACCTCTCCACTAGGTGCTATCTCTCAAGCACGAAGTCGAGCCCAGACTAGGAGGCATTCATTCCTCGAAGCAATTTCGCAACCATTTCGGCAGCATAACATTAGCATAGACCAAAGATGTGAAATGATGCTCAATGCCTCCTTTTTATAACTTCTTGTTGACTTCTCGAAACCCTAAACTCTTCTTCAAGTCAAAACCCTAATTCCCTTCATGAAATGGCGTCCTTTTTCCTTCAAATTCAATATTGACCATTTTAATTAAATTCAATATTTTAATCAAATCATCACCTTGATAAATGCGCCCAAATTAACTTGCATTGACTTTGGAGAATTCATCAAATATTAAATATATCCTTAATGATGGCGCCACCCTTTGAGTCCACCTTTTAAAATGACATTAAGTCATTCGACTAGGCCAAGGTGATAAAATAACATTTAAATTATAATGTTATTTTTTAAGTGAAATGAGCTCAACTTCCCAAAACTGCATTTTGAAACCCGAAACTGAATACGCCACTTGAGTCAACTGAAGGGGAGGTCCAACTGAGACCATCCTATTCACTTTACCAAAATAGGGCTGCTAAAATGATAGAATTCCGATCTTCCCGAGATCTTAGGATGAACATGCACCCTAGCGAGCTCTCGAGAGAAACCGAGGAAAGAATCCGCCATTGAATCCACCATCTCACGAGAACCAATGACCTCCTCAAAAATAGAAACCCTAATTTATCATGCCATTTGGCCTTACGGGGTTTCGGAAAAAAGGTAGTGCAAGAACAATCGAGGTTTTGAGAGGGACATTTAATCCTTATGCAAAATTGTTTGTCCTCAAGGCAACAATACCACAACAAACGAAACTTAATCCATGCAACAAGTATGATTGGACCGTCGTCTCCGGAAAAACCCGCCTTCATTTAAGCCACTCGATCCATCGTAGAAATATCATACCGATCTTAAGATGGAAACCCAAAAGCCAATGGCATGTATTATTATTATTACTGATGGCTATTATGCAGCGACTCCAAGGGTGTTGCCGCCCATGGATTCAAGAAGATCTTAAAGGAAGGAAATCAAAATCATGCAACATCTCATGTCCACGATCCCCCGAATTAACAGTATCAACCATACTACTGTCAATCACCATTCTAAGCAATAGGAGAGATAGACTATTCAAAACAACATCGAACTCCTCCCCATACCTCCACATGGTAACAAACGGGACCATGACTGCAAGTGTGACCCCTACAAATCTTCTTACAAGGAAGGAAGCATTCCTTTGCAAGAGCTCAACAAACCCATACTCATGTCTCCGCAAAAAGCTACCATGCCTCATCTGAATTAAACTGGCACAATCATGAAGACTACAGAAAACAATCATAGTTCCAACCCCATGAGTCTCCGAATGGTGAACCAAAGCATGTGAGCTACTGCGGTCATGAATCAATACTGAGAGTAAACTGTCAAAGTTTACACCATCAACCATCATAAGATGAATTTGGAGAGTAGGAAAAGTGTGAAGGAACAAATAATTGCTGCTGATCAAGACTAGGATCAGCGTAGTGCAATCTGATTCTCGAGTCCTACCCAAAGGAAAACAACAACACCACTCAAGATCCCCAACGTGAGCATTTGAGATGACCATCGAGCTGCAAGGTGACACCTCCAAGGTGGTTGGAAAACACACTAGATTCATCTCCATGAGAGCACTACCACCTCTTTGATCAGGAGTGATGAACCAACTCTCCTGAATGCGAGAAACGCAACATGTAAGGGGGCTGGTCTGCCTCAAACCAACAAGCTCGAGTCTCGAAATCTGTCTAGGTCTTAGCCGGAAAACACATTCCAGAGCAACCAATCGTTCATTTCTCCAACCCATGCTCAAAATCTCTCTCCAATCCATTTGTTGATGAACAAATGGAACCATCAAGAAGCTGCTAAAGAAGGGAACAACGCCAAAAGGTCTAAAAATTTGATTCTTATTCCTCCATAAATTCTTCTTTCCAAAAACGATATGCTCCATCAACCCATGTTGAGAATCCCAAGCTTGGATACCCAACTGACAATAATTTCCAACACTCCGGCAAGAAAACATAGCACATCTCTGAGTGCTGGTCAAAATCAAGTGCATACTTGTAAAATCTGCATTCCCTCTGATGAACCTTTGAAACCTATCCATGAAAGCTTCCGGAACACTGGAGTATGAAACATATGATGACTTCAAATTCAACTCCCAGAACAAACTAGCATCACTCAACCCAAGGAATGGATTGACAAGAGTGCAATCACGATATTTTGGTCCCTTTTCCAAAGTGAAGACTGCATCCTCAATTCCTCTTAAGCATTCTTTACTGCTCAACATACGTGGCACATCTTCATGGAGTGATATCAAAGCATCCAAGCACCGAAAACCAGAATCAGTTTCATTCTCCATTTCATCCTCTACTTCATAGAGAGGATTTTCATAACTTTTCTCATCACCTTCTTGAAAAAGAGGGTTGTCATAAACTTGAAAGTCATTCCTTTCATCTTGCTGCTCCAAATCTGCACATACAACCTTTGATTTTCTTGTGAAACCTTCAAGATTAAACTCCTCTCGAAGACTATCAATCTCATCAATTACTTGCTTGATTTCTCCAGCTCTTCGTGCATCCTCTTGCTCCTTGAAAAGTTTGAAATCTGCAAACTGGTCTTCAACCTTTCTTAGAGCCAACTGAGTTTCCTTCAAATTGTCCTTTGTTGATTTAAGCTCCAAGGTGAGCACATCAACCATACTCTCCCTTTCTTCGAAAACACTGAAGGCCTTTGCAGATTCAACGGTATGATCTTGATCTTCAATCAAGTGTATGTATGCTGATTTCAATGTCTCCAAAGAGCCTCTGATAAGTTGCAAGTTAGGAAGAGCAACTTCATCCTTAACTCCACTTCGTCTCTCTTCAGACTGAGCCTTCCAATAGATATCATAAACCAAATTGTGTGTACGATCAAATAGGGATAGCGCTTGTACTTCTTTTCCAAAAGATACCTTGCATTGATCTTCCCACTCATGAACATGCAAAGACGGTGAACTGCTGATAGGCTGCAACTGAAAATCAGAACTTTGTTCCTTGCCTTTGCTGCCCTCTTTACTACTCCAACATTCTTGTACTTCACCACCAACTAGCAAAGAATGCTCATCATCATAAAAAGCATCATACTCCACAAATTCTTCAACCCATTGTTTGCAATCAGCTTCGTGCATTGATAAATCTGATTTGTGTTTAGTAACACTTTCAAACTCTCCATCTTCAAGAGCCATATGGTCTTCTAGCTCTTCTTCTTCATCACTGCCTCCTTGATCAAACATTAGACCAGCATCCAACCTGTTCAAGGAATCATATTTGTCCGCTGTTCGGAAAGTTTCTGTAACCACAAATTCCTCTTTAGTGGCTGCAACCACTCCAAAGAGATCATTATGGAATTTTGTGGAACAATCTTCTTCTTCAAAGACAACTTCTCCTCCAAGGGCCACCTCATAGTCTACTGTGCAACCTGGTTCTTGTTCTTCATCAGGATCAAAGGGAAACTTATCCCACACAGTTCTTTAACATAACTTGATGCCAACACACCCGGATCCCAAATGCTAGTGGGCTGATTAAGATGATCAACTGGAAAAAACTTATCATGCTCCCCTTGTAGTGATGACTCTTTGAATAAGTCAAGTCCCAATTCACTTAAGCTGAAATCATCAAAAAAGTTTCTCTCCAATGGCTCAGTTTGCTGATCAATCCCAAGACCAACAATGTCACCCCCGAAATGAAGTGAAGAATCTTCAATGTTTGGTGTTTGAAAAACTTCATCTTCATTATCTTCTATGGAACCCTCATGAGAGATTATGTTGCTGATTTCCTTATGTGGAACTTCTCGGGAAGTTGAGACAGCAACAAGAGCCAATTTTGTTTTTATTTCAAAATTTAAAAACATATATGCATAAGCGTTGTATTTTTTGAAAAAGTTCTTTTTATTTATTTATTTTGGGCGCCTTTATTTAAAGGTACTTGCAGGAACACAACTCCCTGCAGACGACTTTAATGTCGATCGACACGTTGGCTTGCCATTCGACAAAAATATTCCCAGCCCAAAAATTTCCTTGCGCACGAAATTTGTTTCACGACTATCGTTAAATTCTTTGCTAGCAACTCCCAGTTTTTCTACTAGCGAATCCCAGAAACTTCAAAGAATATTCTATTAGTCGCTCTTTATATAGGGGGTTGAATTTTTTTCAGGCGATGGGAATATTCTGAGAATATTTTGTGACAGTTGTCAAATTTAATGTTGTGCTTCGCTTACGTTAGCCGTATGGACCTAGCAAAGGGCCCAAAGTTCCCTTCTTTGACCTCCAAGTAGCTATTTTTTTATTTTGGCCATAACTTGGCCGTACGATGTCAAATTTTGATGAACAAGATATTGTCGGAAAGCTGGTTCCTCCAAATTTTTAGTGGTGTGGGTCTCATCACTTGTTTTTTTTGTTGGTACATTCTACAACTTATTGAAGTCAAAGGTGTTGTTTTCAGTCCTGAGCTCGTAACTTTTGTCTAGTTTCTCTATTTTTCGTGATTCTAGCGGTGTTAAAATTTTCTTTCAGAGCTCTTTAGTTCCATCCATGCAATTTTTCTAGATTTCTCTCTAGGTACATTTTATTGATTTTTCATGTTTTTGCACTCTAGTGAATTACTTGGATGTCTTAACTCTTAGAAACTTTTTGCTTGCATTGGGATGACTACTTTTTGGCTATTCTATATGTATTTCTAGCATTTTGTCCTATTTGGGCATTATAGACATCTTTTTCATGCACATTCTCTTTTGTAGACACATTGACATAAAGTGCCATTCTGGTGTATACTTTTTGGGGATTTTGCACATCATGTTGTGCCTTTTGTAATCACAATATGATATAAAGTGCCATGGAGGGTTTGAAATAAGCCCCTTAATTTTTTCCTTTGAAATTTCACCAACAACAAGCACCTGTTAAGGATTAGCCCAAAATCATAATAAACTAAAAGTAACCTTCGCCAAGAATGTTCACCAAGATCCTATTGAAGTCGAGGTGATAGCATATGGGAAGGGATCGTTAGCAACAACTGAATTGAATTACAAGCTGGAAATGAAAGCAGGCGGTGATCCGATCATGAGAATTCCATGCTACCACTTGCACAGTGGGGGGAAATAATTACAATGAACAATTCATCTACTAACAGTAGGCATCCACTTTTCAACAGGCATCCACTTAAGCAGTGGGGATACTCCACTTATTCAATTGGTGAAATAAGAAAGATACAATTGATAAATGCAAATAATAGAGATGTTGAAACAATACTACTATTACCAACATTTACAATAAGCTTATCACAATGATTTTCTCAATGAAATCTTTCTCCTATCTCAATACAATGAGTCCACACTAATTCCTATTACAAGTATGAATTGGAACACCAAGGAATTAGAGCATAAGGCAGAAATACACAAGTCTGATATAAAAACCAATAAAATAGATTTCAGACCAACAAGTTAAGATTCCATAAAACCCCATATCTTCATCTACACATCAGCCTTTCACACAAAACTGAAAGTGACCCTTTCCTATGGCTAGGCGACTGTGAAAGAGCATTAGCAAGACACAAACAACACTAAAATTTTCCCAGCTCGCATTTCCAAGCAATGATGACAAGGGATGACCTTGGGAAGAGGTCGACCTTGTCTATTAAATGCTACACTTGCTTATAAAATCTGTAAATTTGCACATTGGGGCGCCTTGAGCATAGCAATCAAGGGAACCGACACCCATAAGCAAATTAAATTTACTCCATGAGCTACAATCAAAAACCTTCTTTAGCCATACATAAACCAACAAACATAGAAATGATAAGAACATCAAAACTGCAACTGTGAAGCTCAATATGCACTTATGAATGAAGCACACTCTCAATTGACCATCTAGGGAACCATAGTTTCAGGCCCGAAGAATGGTGTAAATGCTAAGCTCCCGCTTAGTCGGGTTCTAGAATCAATCCAGCAACATTTCGATAAGATAAACCATAGATGAGAAATGAGTGAGCAAAGGCCTCCTTTTATAGAGTTTTGGTGACTTTTCAGCTTCTCCAAATGGGATGCCCCACACCTTAGAGAATAATTTAATTTTTAATCATCTTTCCCACACTTCATTTTGGCATCCAAAATCCTCTGGAAAATAATAGCTTTTGAGAGATTAATATTTAACTTCTAAAGTGATGTCCAAAATCCAAAAATATCAACCTTTGAAATATTATATGATATCTCCCAATGTGGCATCCTCCCTCAAGGTCCCCTTTTAAAAAACAACTTTAAGTCATGATGTTAGGCCAAGGGGCCAAAAACACATTATAATAATTAAATGATTTAAATAAATCATTTCTTTAAAAAATGCACCTCAGAAAGCCAAATCTAGAAATACTCAACTTCCTTGCCTAAAGAAGAAAGCCCGCTGTGATGCTACCAACCGGAACACTCCTAAAAATAGAACTTACTAAAAATAGTAAATTCTGAAAAGTTTCCCAAATCTCTTGCATGTTATATCATTGTGAATCTCTTTGAAAACCTAGAAAGAATCTGCAATCCAAAACTTGAGACTCCAATGTGCAAGCTAAAAATAGCAAGTTCTGGGAAAGGTTGTTAGATGGAGATGCATGTTACACCATTCTGAAGCTCTCCAAAAACCCAAAAAATTCCACCAGACATGCATCAGAAACTCTTACATGCAAACCTTAAAAAATGCTTCAGAACCCTCCTATAAAATAGGAAACCCTAATTTTACCTCTAATGAGCCTACGACTTTTGAAAAATAGGCTATCAGTCATCGAAGAGTGTATGGCTAAAATGGGGACATTACAATTCGCCCTTCCCAAAATTGCTTGTCCTCAAGCAATGCCACAACACTTCAAACTGATCCTACCAAAACTTATAGGATCCTGGGGTCCCATGTCCATCTCTGAAAAACCCCACCATGTTGTTGCTGCTCCACTTTGATCACACAAATATAACCAATGATCCAAAACTGCACCAATCTTCCTTCGAGCCAGGAAGAACTGAAAACATAATCCTGCAGCATCACTTGCCAATAAAACTTTGTGGAACCAAAAACAACCATGCTGATGACTAGCATGTTGTAATGCTCATGGAAGAATATTCTAATCAACTGCAAAAACACCTTATCAACATTGTTCCCCAAAGCATCAGATTGAGTCACAGCAACAAATGTGACTCCCTTAAGAATCTTTGCAAAGCAAATAGCAAATCTTTGCAAAAATTTTATACTCACCCTCATAAATCGATAAGGATGTACAATGCCTTCTTTGAAGCAAACTGATATTACTGAAAAAACTCTAAGAAATCTTCACATAATTCACTTCATGAGTCTCAGATTGATGAATCAAATCAACTAATAACTCGCTGCCCCAAACAGTAATGTATGAGATAATACTATGAAATCCATTGTTTATCATAAAAAAAAACCCATACATGAATTTTGACCATACTGAATCATTCCCTTGCTCATTGGAGGCAGAAAGTTAGTCCAAATAGGAGACAAAAAGACCTGAAAATGAATAAACCAGCTACCTGACAAGTCTGAAATAATCATCTTGGGATCTGATTTTCAGAAAATCGACATCCAAGAAGGTAAGCAACAGCTGCAACATAAGAATTTATCATCAAAATAGGCATAACTACTCATGAACAAGGCTGGTGGCACCTTCAGCAAGGGTCCCACTGCTACCACAAACCATCTTTTGATCACATTTCCTTCCCAGGACACTGATTTGTGATCATAAATAATGAGCCAATGACAGAAAAAAAAGGGTAGCAACAATCATAGAACTAAAATTTTGGCACTTATCTCTCCAACAAACCTTCTTTTTAAGCATACTAATATTCATAAGAATATACTTGGAATCCCAATCACTGATTCTCAACTGGAGACATTTCCCAACACAAGTAAATGATCACAACTACATTTTGAATATATTGTGCTGGTTTATCCCCTTTAGAATTTTCATTATTTCCTTCTTGCCAAATAATGTCAGGATCCCAAACCTCAACATTGAATTACCACTTCTTAGATGGAGAATTATTCTCACATGAATCCTCTGATTTGCCCGTTCCACCTTAATAGACACTTCTTGAAACTCCAAGAAGTATTCAACAAACCTAAGTTCGTTGAAGAAATTGAATCCAGAATCTTGTGTCATAAATTTTCGAAAAGATTCTATGAATCCTTCATCAAATTCAATTTTGAAATCAATTATTCTGAGAGAAGATGGTGTAGTAAATTAGAGCCAAGAACCTCCACGAAGCATCCACATCAAATAATGAACAAATCCTCATCGATAGCCAATCAACTCTTTGTTGTAGATCACAAAGAATGTCTTCATTTCTTACGTGATCCTTGATTTTCCATTCCTTGTTGAATGGATGCACTAAGCAGCCGTAGATTCATCTTCATACCTTACTCATGTACCACCTCTCCACTACTGGAAAGACAAATTGAAATTTCCTCCTTCAGTAATTTCTGAAGAATTTCCCTCTTCATTCACAAACAAAGGATTTGTGTGAAGCGCATTAGTACCCACTTCAAATAGTGGATTATCAAAGGCCTGAAAGGATTGTGGATGTGAAACAAAATGCTTTGTTATTTTAGGACAACGTTTTAGATCATAGGTTTCTTGAATGAGATTAAGCTCATCAAGAATTTTCTAAAGCTCTTCTTCTCTTCCTTTATTTT
>VDFB02379868.1:0-35463 GCA_007258455.2 Sequoia sempervirens | reverse complement strand
GATCTTTGGCCCTGATACCACTTAAATAAGCCCCTTAATTTTTTCCTTTGAAATTTCACCAACAACAAGCACCCGTTAAGGATTAGCCCAAAATCATAATCAGTTGAAAGTAACCTTCACCAAGATCCTATTAAAGGCGAGGTGATAGCATATGGGAAGGGATCATTAGCAACAACTGAATTGAATTACAAGCTGGAAATGAAAGCAAGCAATGATTCGACCATGAGAATTCCATGCTACCACTTGCGTAGTGGGGGAAAATAATTACAATGAACAATTCATCTACTAACAACAGGTATCGGCTTTTTAGCAGGCATCCACTTAAGTAGTGGGGATACTCCACTTATTTAGTGGGTGAAATAAGAAAGATACAATTGATAAATGCAAATAATAGAGATGTTGAAACAATACTACTGTAACCAACATTTACAATAAGCTTATCACAATGATTTTCTCAATGAAATCTTTCTCCTATCTCAATACAATGAGTCCACACTAATTCCTATTACAAGTATGAATTGGAACACCAAGGAATTACAACATAAGGTGGAAATACACAAGTCTAATATAAAAACCAATAAAATAGATTTCATACCAGCGAGTTAAAATTCCACAAAACCCTATATCTTCATCTACACATCACCCTTCCGCACAAAACTGAAAGTGACCCTTTCCTAAGGCTAGGTGACCATGAAAGGGCATTAGCAAGACACAAACAACACTAAAATCTGCCCAACACACATTTCCAAGCAATGATGATAAGGGACGACCTTGGGAAGAGGTCAACCTTGTCTATAAAATGCTACACTTTCTCATAGAATTTGTAAATTTGCACATTGGGCGCCTTGAGCATAGAAATCAAGGGAACCAACACCCATAAGCAAATTAAATTCACTCCATGAGTTGCAATCAAAAACCTTCTTCAGCCATACATAAACTAGAAAACACAGAAATGATAAGAACATCAAAACTCCAACTATGAAGCTCAATATGCACTTCTAAATGAAACACACCCCCAATTGACCATCTAGGGAACCATAGTTTTAGGCCTGAAGAATGGTGTAAATGCTAAGCTCCCCCTTAGCCGGGTTCTAAAATCAATCCAGCAACATTTCAATAAGATAAACCATAGATGAGAAATGAGTGAACAAAGGCCTCCTTTTATAGAGTTTTGGTGACTCTTCAGCTTCTCCAAATGGGAGGCCCCACACCTGAGAGAATAAATTAATTTTTAATCATCTTTCCCACACTTCATTTTGGCGTCCAAAATCCTCTGGAAAATAATAGGTTTTGAGAGATTAATATTTAACTTCTAAAGTGACGTCCAAAATCCAAAAATATCAGCCTTTGAAATATTATATGATATCTCCCAATGTGGCGTCCTCCCTCAAGGTCCCCTTTTAAAAAACAACTTTAATTCATGATGCTAGGCCAAGCCAAAAACACATTATAATAATTAAATGATTTAAATAAATCATTTCTTTAAAAAATGCACCTCAGAAAGCCAAATCCAGAAATACTCAACTACCCTGCCTAAAGAAGAAAGCCCACTAAACTGCTGCCAACCGGAACACTGCTAAAAATAGTAAATTCTAAAAAGTTTCCCAAATCTCTTGCATGTTATATCATCGTGAAGCCCTCCGAGAACCCAAAAAGAATTTGTAATCCAAAACTTGAGACTCCAACATGCAAGTTAAAAATAACAAGTTCTGGGAAAGGTTGTCAGATGGAGATTGGAATGTCCCCTTTTTGGGATAACCCTAAATCTACCCTAATTAATCAATTTCAAGATATCAAAGGGCTTAAGACCAATGAATTTCAATAATATACTTTAAAGGTAATGTCCCATTCAATTTCAGCTTTATATTGGTGATATATAAATGGTGGGTAAGAGTGTTCAATCATTTATACGTTACATTCATAACTGTAATCAATTATAATGGCCAAGATGCAGTGGACACCAACAATGGTGTGCTATTTTATGATATTCTCTTTAGAATATATGCATATAGAGGTTGATCTGTTGATGACTGTGATATTTGCTACTTAAGTTATATATACTCCCTTAAACCATGCGAATTGGCAGTGGTTGTGTGTCTGGTTTATCACTGATGATCTCCAACCTATCTAAGGATTTAGGGGCACCTTTGGAACAGTCAGAATCTCTATAAGAACTCCTTATTCTCTAGATCGATGGCTCCAAATTCACTGTTAAAAATGTGTACATATGTCTGCAATGATTCTATGTTCCCCTTTTTACCTACCATAAACCCCTTTTTATAACCTCACGCCCAATGTGAAAGATGTGGCATTTGGGGGAGAGATGGTTATTCAAAGGAAGGTGTCACTTCATCGATGCCTCTTGTAAACTAATCCTCAACTCTTAATTGACTACAAGATGGTAAACAAGCTCGATAATTATAATCAGCTCCTTGCCTAAGTTCGAATGCTTACTTGTCCTCCTGGGGAGATCAAATATTTGTCTTCCTATGGATACGACTTGGCATAGCTTGACAAGATCATCCTAGAGACTCCCGACTGACCCGGCATGATTCATCAAGGGATATAATTAATATTCGATCTTCATTCATTGCATATGATGCACTAACATTGTCGGTAGATACTCAGTCGTGATTTCCATATATGACTTCTGAACTCACTTCTCTGGCACAGCGCATATGATTTGCTAAGATATGTCGACTCGGATATAACATATGGCATCTCTTCACATCATCAAACTCTCACGAGGCATTATTATATGAAGCAGGCAGATTTCCCTGATCCACATCAGAATTAGATTTTGATTTGTGTGTCGTCGGAGAATTTGGAGGCAGCTTCAAAGTCTGACGATTATGATATGAGCGGAGGTCTTCTTTCGATAATTGCAATATTATTATATATTATATGGTTCTTATTCCAATATTATTTCTATAGATTGGTCTTATTGGTTTTTATATTAATTCTATATATTTTCAATATTTATTTTATTATTTAAAATTTAATATTGTATAATATTATATATAATAATCATAATTATAATATTATCTCATGATAATTATAATTATAACAATATTCAAATTGTAATTATATATATATTTATTTATTTTCTTTGTATTTTAGGGTTGAGATGATGGATTGAGATGATCAAACATCTTAGTCCCTAGTTGGGAGTGTCTTAATTTTTCCCTAAATCCTTAATCTAAATAACAAGTGGGTTGGAGAATATCCCTCACTTGATTGAAGTCCTAATTGAGAGCTTGCACACAAATTAGAACCATTTATAATCATATTGGTTAGTATATTACGACCATTCACCCCCAATAATAGTAAGTAGTAGATTATTAACTATTAGTAAACTCACAGTCAAACATTGGGTTGATTGAGAAGCCCTCTAGTATCCTTGGAGGGTTCAACCATAGGAGAGTACGGGGCACATGACCTGATGGGGAGCCTAGGATCCATCATGCCAACTCTTGTTTGTTCTCTTATGATCTAGCCTCTTCGGTTCTGCTTAGTCCCCCATTATAGAAAAGTTCTCCCTTATAAGATGCTATGTCCTCCATTATCGATCACATGGTGGCTCAACTCCTCTAGACCCAAAGGCAGTACCCTCGGATACCCCAGAGGCAAGTACCCCCTTGGCCCAAGTGGGCTCATCTTGTCCACTCCTGGGTGGTGTATCTAGAAGATGACTTCCTTGTCCTAGTGGTTCAACTCCCCTAGACCCAAAGGCAATACCCTCAGATACCCTAGAGGCAAGTACCCCCTTGGCCCAAGTGGGCTCATCTTGTCCCTACTTGGGTGGCATATCTAGAGAAGGCCTCATTGTCCTAGTGGTTCAACTCCCCTAGACCCAAAGGTAGTACCCTCAAATATCCTAGAGGCAAGTACCCCCTTGGCCCAAGTGGGCTCATCTTGTCCCCTCCTGGATGGCGTATCTAGTAGAGGTCTTTATTGTCCTAGTGATTTGACTCACCTAGACCCAAAGGCAGTACCCTCAGATGCCCTAGAGGCAAGTACTCCCTTGGCCCAAGTGGACTCATCTTGTCCCCTCCTGGGTGGCATATCTAGTAGAGATCTTCATTGTTTTGGTGATTCAACTCTGCTAGACCCAAAGACAGTACCCCCTTGCCCCAAGTGGACTCATCTTGTCCCCTCCTAGGTGGCATATCTAGAAGAGGACTTCATTGTCATCTCCCTTTGCAATATCCTTGTAAGGCCTTTTGACTTGTAGTGGTGCCCTGGTTTCCATAGATGCCCGTAATCAAGGCAAAGTCCTTCCTCCTTAGTTCCTCTTGATCAAGGTGAGAAGGATGTGGTTCCTTGCAAGAGTTTCATTCCTTCAACTCATTTCTTGGAAGAGTTGCTCCCTTCCTTCCTTCTTCGTATCTTATTCTTTTAGTTGGTCCTTCTTAATCTTGATTGTGTGTTGCTTCCATATGGTGTGCTTGACCCCTTTTTTGTCCACATGCATGACCAGGTGTCCATTCTTCTTTGCATTTGAAGAACACTCCTTCCCTACACTTGTGCCTTGTCCTCCATAATTCTTTGCATTTTACACATATCTTTTCGTCTTGCCCACAAATGTGCCCTTTGTCCGATTTTTCCTTACAGTTGAAACAAAGGCCCTTCCTTCTTAATTCCTCATGTTTGTTGTAAGGAAGATATGGTTTCTTGAGACCTTCTTTCTCTCAAAGATTTTGTCTATTGGTGTTATCTTCGTAGGGAGATTTCTTGTTCTATCTTTTGATGTTGTGTCCTTAAATTTCATTGCCTTTTGAATGGCTTCATCTAAGTTGGAGGGTTCTAGTGCACTCACCATGCTTCTAACCGATCCTCTTAGGCCCTCTATGAACAAATATGTGAGTCTCTCTTGGGAAATTTCAGGGACCATGACCGCTAACTTCTGAAACTCGATGGCACAGTTTTCTATAGTGCCTTGCTTCCTTAACTATGTGAGTTCCCTAAAGTACCATTTTGGGTGCCTTTGGTCAAATATTTTTATCAATCTTTGAGTAAAGTCATCATAGGTGGTAACTTGTTGATGGCCTTGAGTTATGAGACCGTGATGCCACCAATCGTGGGCCATCCCAATTAGGTGTAAAACGGAAAATTTGATGGCATTTGCTTCTATCATTGGACTTAAGAATAGATAGGTATCTAATTTTTGAACCCATGATCAGGCGGTGGTCTTGCCTTCTCCATCAAACTTGGGGAGGGTTAATTTTCTTACCCTATTCTTGAGTTCTCTATTGGTTGGGTCCTTACCCTCCCTTCTAGGGATGGCTCTTTGTTTGGCTTCACAATAGTCTTTAAAAGGAACAAGCTTTCTCATTTCAAGTTCTAGTGTATGATAGGCTACAACAATCTCATCAACATCCTCTACGGGGGGTCTATTGATATTACTTTCTTTCATAGGTTCTTCACTTGGCAAGAAAGGGGGTTGGGTGGGTCTAGAGCTAGTGTCCCGTGAGGGTGTGGAGAATGGTTGTTTTCAAAGTGGTTAGAGTTGGCCTCTCTTTTGTTATTTCTACTCAAGTTTTGGAGGGCTTGAAGTAGAGCTTGCTTGGTTTTTTCATTTTGTTCCATTAGGGCTTGGGTTTTCTTATCACTATTCTCCATGAAGGTCCTAAGTTCGTTTCTTAATGGGTCACCCATGAGGTTGTCTCCAAGGTTGTTATTCCTAGAGCCTCTTCGGTGGTAGGTTTGCATAATTTCCCACAGGATAGCAAGAAAGGGGCTCTGATACCACTGAAATGTCCCCTTTTTGGGATAACCCTAAGTATTCCCTAATTAATCAATTTCAAGATATCAAAGGGCTTAAGACCAATGAATTTCAATAATATACTTTAAAGGTAATGTCCCATGCCAGTTTCAACTTTATATTGGTGATATGTAAATGGTGGGTAAGAGTGTTCAATCATTTATACATTATATTCATAATTGTAATCAATTATAATGGCCAAGATGCAGTGTAGACACCAACAATGGTGTGTTATTTTCTAATATTTTCTTTAGACTATATGCATATACAAGTCGATCTATTGATGACTGTGATATTCGCTACTTAAGTTATATATACTCCCTTAAACCATGTGAATTGGCAATGGTTGTGTGTCTAGTTTATCACTGATGATCTCCAACCTATCTAAGGAATTAGGGGCACCTTTAGAATAGTCAAAATCTCTATAAGAACTCCTTATCCCCTAGATCGATGGATCCAAATTCACTGTTAAAAATGTGTACATATGTCTGCAATGATTCTATGTTCCCCTTTTTACCTACCATAAACCCCTTGTTATAACCTCATGCTAATGTGAAAGGTGTGGCATTTGAGGAAGAGATGGTTATTCAAAGGAAGGTGTCACTTCATTGATGCCTCTTGTAAACTAATCCTCAACTCTTAATTGACCGCAAGATGGTAAACAACCTTGATAATTATAATCGGCTCCTTGCCTAAGTTTGACTGCTTACTTGTCCTCCCGAGGAGATCAAATATTTGTCTTCTTGTGGATACGACTTGGCATAGCTTGACAAGATCATCCTGGAGACTCCCGATTGACTCCGACATGATTCATCGGGAGATATAATTAATATTTGATCTTCATTCATCACATATGATGCACTAACATTGTCGATAGACACTCAGTCATGATTTCCATATATGACTTTTGAACTCACTTCTCTGGCATAACGCATATGATTTGCTAAGATATGTCGACTCGGATATAACGTATGGCATCTCTTCATGTCATAAACTCTCACAAGGCATTATTATATGAAGCAGGCAGATTTCCCTAATCCACGTCGAAATTAGATTCTGAGTTGTGTGTCGTCGGAGAATTTGGAGGCAATTTCAAAGTCTGACGATTATGATATGAGTGGAGGTTTTCTTTCGATAGTTGCAATTATATATTATATGGTTCTTATTCCAATATTATTTCTATAGATTGGTCTTATTGGTTTTTATATTAATTCTATATATTTTCAATATTTATTTTATTATTTAAATATTTATATTTTAATATTTTATAATATTATCTCCTGATAATTATAATTATAACAATATTCAAATTGTAATTATATATATATATATTCTTTGTATTTGAGGGTTCCAAATTCGAGGACATGACAGAGATGCATGTTACACCATTCCGTAGCTCTCCAAAAACCCAGAAAACTCCACTAGACATGCATTAGAAACTCTTACATGCAAACCTTAAAAAATGATTCAGAACCCTCCTATAAAATAGGAAACCCTAATTTTACCTCTTACGAGCCTACGACTTCCAGAAATAGGTTAGCAATCACAGAAGGGCATATGGCTAAAATGGGGACATTACAAGATTGATGTTTTCCTTTGGTTTGCCATCACACTTTTGTCAAGTGAGTGTTCCTTCCACGATAATGGTGAATTCCAATGATTTTTACCTCATGCATGTGTACCTTAGTTTGCACACCCTTTTATTTGCAGGTCATTTCTCCTACATGCACTTCTTGGTTTCACACCGTTTTGGTGCTCCTATCATGGCTCTCCCTTTTTCAGCATTATGGGGGGGTTCTACTGTTGGTGCTAATGCTTCCTTGGTTTCGTGTTGGAGTGATTTATGTAATTAGTTCTTGTTCCTATGTACTTTCGGATGCAACATACAGCAACGACTGGTTACATGCATTTTAGTGAGTTGGATCATTTACCATATGGACACTCTAGCATTCCTATTTTCAAAGGAAACCTTTCATTTTCATTTGTTTAGAGACTACTAGGTACTTGTATTTTCAACTTGCATCTTGCATGTTGAGTAGTGTCATTTTTTGTCACTCATGCAGATTCATGTATCGTTTGTATCTTTGAGTTCTAGATGTTTGCCTTTGTTTTCCATCTGATTCGAGTAGTGTCATTTGGGACACTCATGCAAATTGTTGTCTCTCTCATGATCAGTATTCTTCAGACTATTGGCACCTGTATTTTTTACTTGCATCTTGCATGTTGAGTAGTGTCGTTGGGGTCACTCATGCAGATTCATGTACCACCTATATCTTCGACTTCTAGTTATTTTCCATCTGATTTGAGTAGTGTCATTGGGGGCACTCATGCATTATAGTATCCTTGGATCTTGACATTTGTATCTTCGATTTCCAGATGTTTTGCCTTTGTTTTCCATCTGACTCGAGTAGTGTCGTTGTGGGAACTCATGCAGATCTAGTTATCTTGATCTTGATCATCATTTGTTTCAGAGGAGGTTCTTCATTTCAACACTATATCAATCATCTTTCAACAGTAGTCTACAGTTTCTTCATGCTTCAGTGATGTTCTAACATGTTCCTCTTTTTCAGGACATTGTTTTGGTTGGAGGCTTCTCAATCCTTTACACCTGATTTGAAAGATTTTTCAATCCTTCAATCGTCTTTCTCTCTTTTGGAGAGGATTTTTCTCCCACTGTGGTTTTCTCCTTTTCTCCAATTTTGAGAGATTCTTTTATTTGTACATGGGTACATCACTAGGCCTTGTTTACCGGGACCCATCATGCATTCTTTCTTTTTAGGGTTTTTAGCTACTCCTTAATTTCATCTCAAGGGGGTTGTTAGAGTAATCATGCATTATCTAATAATTAATTACTCTTTAATTGATTATTAGTCTAATTTATTCTCATGCATTTAAGCTAAACTTAGGAGTGCTTTTAGGGTTTTAGGGTTTTGCTCATATATAGCAGCGTACATCAACAATTGGTTACATGCATTTCAGTGAATTGGATCATTTACTATATGGACACTCTTGTATTCCTATTTTTGGAGGCAACCTTTCATTTTCATTTGATTAAAGACTACTGGGTACCTGCATTTTCAACTTGCATCTTGCATGTTGAGTAGTGTCGTTTTTGGTCACTCACATAGATTCATGTCTTGTTTGTATCTTCGAGTTCTAGATGTTTTTCTTTGTTTTCCATCTGATTTGAGTAGTGTCGTTGGGGAAACTCATGCAAATTATTGTCTCTCTTGTGATAAGTGTTCTTCAGACTGTTGGTACCTATATTTTTGACTTGCATATTGCATGTTGAGTAGTGTCGTTGGGGTCACTCATGCAAATTCATGTACCACCTGTATCTTCAACTTCCAGTTGTTTTCCATCTAATTCGAGTAGTGTCATTGGGGGCACTCGTGCATTATAGTCTCCTTGGATCTTGACATTTGTATCTTTGATTTCTAGATGTTTTGCCTTTGTTTTTCATCTAACTCGAGTAGTGTCATTGTAGGAACTCATGCAGATCTTATTATTTTGATCTTGATCATCATTTGTTTCATAGGAGGTTCTTCATTTCAGCACTATATCAGTTATCTTTCAACATCAGTTTATAGCTTCTTCATGCTTTTGTGATGTTCTACATGCTCCTCTTTTATAGGACATTGTTTTGGTTGGAGGCTTCTCAGTCCTTTACACTTGATTTGAAATATTTTTCAGTCCTTTAGTCATATTTCTCTCTTTTTGAGAGGAGTTTTCTCCCACTATGGTTTTCTCCTTTTTTCCAATTTTTAGAGATTCTTTTATTTGTACATGGGTACCTCACCAGGCCTTGTTTTCTAAGACCCATCATGCATTATTTCTTTTTAGGGTTTTTAGCTACTCACTAAGTTCATCTCAAGGGGGGATGTTAGAGTAATCATGCATTAGCTAATAATTAATTACTCTTTAATTGATTATTATTCTAATTTATTCTCATGCACTTAAGCTAAACTTAGGAGTGCTTTTATGCTTTTAGGGTTTTGCTCCTATATAGCAGCTTACATCAGTGGTTGGTTACATGCATTTCAGTGAGTTGGATCATTTACCATATGGACACTCTTGCATTCCTATTTTTGGAGGTGACCTTTCATTTTCATTTGATTAGAGACTACTTGGTACCTATATTTTCTACTTGCATCTTGCATGTTGAGTAGTGTTGTTTTTGGTCACTCATGCAGATTCATTTACCATTTGTATCTTCAAGTTCCAAATGTTTGCCTTTGCTTTCCATCTGATTCAAATAGTGTCGTTGGGGACACTCATGCAAATTATTGTCTCTCTCATTATCAGTGTTCTTCAGACTATTGGTACCTGTATTTTTGACTTGCATGTTGAGTAGTGTCATTGGGTTCACTCACGCAGATTCATGTACCACCTATATCTTCGACTTCCAATTGTTTTGCATCTAATTTAAGTAGTGTCGTTGTTTGATCCTATGGCTTGTGGTTTTGTGGTTTTTCACAATTCTAACAGGAAGCTAATGTAAGGAATATAAATAATAACACAAATTACATTGAAGATGCCTCACATTGTATTTACTTCCCCTCACAATCCTTCATCTTTCTCTTTATCATCTTTTTTTATTCTTTGTACTCTCCTTCTACATGCTTCTACCTATAATTAGATATAATCTTATAATGTTTGGGCATTTTTACACCATTTATAATATTGAAAATAACATATGAATGTTGTGTTACAAAGACATAACTATGAAGAAAGAGCATGAGAATGTTGTTTTGTATGGGAATGTTGTGTTGGAAAATAGTTTGCATGTCATTTTGGCCTATGAGATAATTATTTGTGAGCTATTTTTGGACAAACAAATGACCTAGTGTGGATTTGCAGGTCTGGTATACAAAGGAAATGCTTGACAATGAGGAGCATAATGTATAGTAGACAAAAGGACATGTGTGATATATACTTATTTTGTATGTTCATTACTATATTTTGATATTAAGATCTAGATATAAATTATTATAGTGCATGTCCAAATCTAGATCTTACCTTAAACACCACTATTAAAAAAATTTAAAAAACAATGAAGTTATGTGTGTGTGTGATCATTATTAAGTAGCAAACAAAAGTTAAAAGCTTTCAAATGATAATGGTCATTCAAGAAGAGAACACATTAAAGGAATGACAAAGGAGGTTCAAACTATTGGAACGTGAAGGTTGAGATGTAAGGATTCTAAGTGTAGCTAGAATAACCACTAGATTATGTATGTGCAATCAAGGAAATTATTTACAAAAAATATATATATAAAAGTTTAGGGGAGAGGGCCCATGGCAGTGTACCCTACCATTACTATTGTTCATAAAGAAATTGGTAACATACATCAACACCTTAAAGTGACACAGTGGCTATATGCCACAAACATAAATATTTATTTTCTCTATTCTCTGCCATGTAGTGTTTCTAGATTCAAGTAAAATAAGTAGTAGACATGTTTGGACTAGACCCAATAGATTAAACTGAGAGAAGATGTTTGATTGGCCCAAATTATCTAGTTGATATCCTTGTAATAACACCTATACATTGAATTTATCATTATTATTGTATATTATTCAATATTATTAGACTTGGAAAAAATATATTTGTCTTGTTCAAGTTAACTTGCATTTTCTTAACACAAACACTTTGAATGGAAATTAGGTAATTCTTCTTAATTTAATCATACATTTTTAAGTATTTTAGTTAAATTTACTTGTAATTTTTTATGTTATATAAATATTAAAATTAGCAACATATTTGATTTTTTTTTGTTTTGAAAGGTAGTCGTGCATATTTGTTATTAATACGGTTGGTTAATAAATAATTTTTTGATATGTAGGGAAGATGAGGTTATCTTTCAAGCTCACTAAGGAAATGCTTGTAATGTCCCCTTCTCGTTGATCTCATTGTGTTGGCCTATTCAGGAGCCAGTAGAATGGGATGGTGAAATTAGGGTTTCCTTGTTTTGAGGCATTGCTTAGTTGGGATTGATTTATTCTTTCAGGTTTTGAGAGCTTCGCGTGGTGTGTTGATTTGGCGGGCAGAATTTACTATTTTTAGTAAATTCTATTTCTGGCAGTGGACAGTTTGGGTTCAGTTCAGTTGGGCTTCTTCTGCAGTTGTTTCAGCTGGCACTTCAATTCTTGGCCTTGGGCGCATTTTTTAGTGGAGAGATAAGTATTTTATTATAATATTATTATTTTAATATTATACCCCCTTTGCCTAGCAGTGCAACTTTAAGTTGTTTTTAAAAAAGGGGACTTTGAGGGTCTAGGCATCATAAGGAGATAAATTATATTTTAATGTCAAATTTTGAGATTATTAAATGGGACGCCCTTTTGAGAGATGAAGTTTATTTTAAAAGTGAAATATTTTATGGAGGAAAAAGGACGCCATCTTTTGGAGGGAAAAGAGGAATTTGAAAATTAGGGTTTTGGGGCGCCCTCTGGAAGTTTCTAGATGTTTCTCTCACTTCTATTTAAGCAGGCCTCAGCTCTTCATTGGTATCTTTTGTCTACTACACCGTTATGCTGCTGGATTGTCTTCAGGCACTCGCTTCGAGGAAAGCATACCTCCTAGCATTGGCTCTTCTTCTTGCTTGAAAGATAGCAACTAGTTGAGAGGTTAGCATGTATTAGGAATTATATTGCATTTTCAGTTTAGTATATGCATTTGGAGTTCTAGTTTTGCATTTATGTTCATTTCTGGAAATTGCTGAATATCATATGGGAATGTAAGAATTGCTCGCAGCTTTTGAAATAAAATTATTTTGGTTCTGGGCATTAAAGAAATCTGTTTTCCTAAGCTAGGCGTCCATCTTTGCCAAGTTATAGATTTTATATTGCTCATTGGGATTTTTAAAAGAAAATCGCCCTTGTAAGAGGGCCGTACCTTTCTGCAGTTGGCTTTGGGTTCTGTGCAAAAAAAATGAAAGTCTTTTGGTGAGGTTTATGCATTCCATTTGGGGCGCCATCATTACTAGAGTAATCTGCATTTGGTTTTAAGTCATTTGGGTGTGTTTTGGGTAAGTTATGAGCATTCTAGTGAGTCCCTATGTTGCTGTTCTGAGTAATTTCTGTCATAATCAGTCAATATCAGACTTGAGGAAAGTTAATAGCTGAGTGAGTAGTTGTTGTAAAAGGAGTTTGAAAGTATTGGAGAGGGTTCTTATATTGTTGCAGCATTGAAGGCCTCTAATCTTGTGATTCTGACAAGTTCTCTGATATATTGTAAGCTGAACAGTAGTACTGTCAGCAACTTTAATATTATTGCAAATTCAATGTTTGTATCTGCCCACTGAATAAGTGGAAGAGGCTGGCTTGCCGCCTATTTGCTTATTTGCTTTGTAATTCCTTAAGTCTCCGCCATATGGTCGCCTCTTATCCATCACGGATTGAGTAGCACATACTTGGTGTTGAGCTCTTTTCAGTATTGCAATAGATAGGGATCCTCTGACCGAATGCTCGTCGTTCACCGGCGCATCTCTGGTTAGAGTTCTTGTTCAGCATTTACTTTTGAGATCCTCTGACCAATGCTCACACCTTGCCCGCATCGGGATCCTGGTGTACATTCTGGTTAGAGTTACTTTCTGCATCGTTCTGGTTTATGCTAACCTTAACGGGTGCGTGTTGCATTGTAATCATTTGTGAAAAAACAAAAAAAAATTGGTCCGGTTCATTACAGTGGTATCAGAGCCATGATTCTGCCAACCTGTGCCCAACAGTGATTCAGTGGTCAGATGAGTGACAGTGATTGCAGATACTTCACCAGAGGTCAGGCCAGAAGACAACAGATACAGCTTCCGCCAGTGCCAGAAGCAGATACCTTGTCAGAGGCTTTGAGAGAAACAGGAATAGCAGTGGATACGGGTAAAACAGTTGAGAACATGTCAGACAATCTTAGGACAGCCATGGAAGAGAAGGACGCAAGGATGGAAAAGAAGTTTGATGGGATGATTGAGATGATGTCTCGATTACTTGCTAAAATGGATCAGCAAGCTTCTCAGAACCATACTCCGAATCAAAACCATGCTACAGGAGAAAGCAGTGGTGTCAATGGACACAATGGGAATAATGGAAACAATGGAAGCAATGGGAACAATGGGAACAATGGTAATGGAGGCAGCAGAACTATTGGACAGCATGATACTATCTCTAGCGGATCAGCCTCTAGACCGCTTTTCCCTACATTCACTCCAAGGGACGAACATCAAGTTGAAGCTACCGTTCCTTTGGTAGACGATGCTAGGCAAGCCTACATGGAGTACTCCACCCTCCCACCTGATCTTAGGGACCAATGGTCCTTTGATCAATTCTTGAATCAGAGAAACAGAAGACACGGAGGAAGAGTTGATAACCGAGCTTATATGGCTCCTAGAACAGATTTTCATCAAGCCTTAGGGAAGGTAACATTGGCTCACTTCGATGGAAGTGATAAGTGTTCAGCAAGATCGTGGGTTCAAAAGTTAGACAACTACCTATCACTTCGTCCCATGCCAGAAGAAGATGCCATCAAGTTCGCAACACTTCATTTGGAGGGAGCTGCCCATGAGTGGTGGTACCATGGTTTGGTCACTCTTGGCCATAACCTTATTCGAACCTATGGAGAATTCACCAACAAGCTGATCGAAAGGTTCGACACTAAGGATCCTGAAGTAAGATTTCGCGAGCTTGCACAACTCAAACAGCATGGCTCCTTGGATTCTTACATTGCTGATTTCCAGAGACTTTCTGTGATGGTGCCCAACATCACCGAAAGAAGATTGGTTGTGTTGTTTTCTGAAGGTTTGGTTGAACCCTTGAAAGGATGGGTTAAAGCTTTCGATCCACCAAGTCTTGATGAGGCAATCAAGAAGGCTCGTAGTATGGAGTTATCAGCCCCTAGGCCTAAATTTCCGCCTAAGCCTTTTGGCCATAAGAGGGATAAGGATAAAAGACATTCTTCTAATCAGCACAAGAAGTTCCCACCTAAATTGACTGAAGAGCAACGTGAACAGCTCAGAAAGGAGGGCAAGTGTTACACATGTTTAGAGCCTTGGACTAAAGGCCATAGATGTCCTGGAAGAGGGCGTTATAATCAAATGGGAACCTATTCTGATTATGAATCAGCATCTGATATGTCTGATCAGCAGTCTTATTTTGGGGACAGCGAGGATGAAAGAGCCACAGAAGAGTCCGATCATGAACAAGGAGTTGGGGGCCCTATTGCCCAACTCTCTAGTTTCCAAAAGAACGAATCTTTCAAGGTTCGTGGTGGAGTTGGAGGCCATCGTATTGTTGCATTAATTGATACTGGTGCAACGCATAACTTCATTGATGAAGGTGTGGTTGCAAAGAGAGGTCTCAAAACTGAAGAATTTGAAGGCTTCAAAGTCATGGTGGCTGATGGGTTTCACATTTCATGCACACGAAGAGTTCCTAACATGTCCTTGCAGTTGGGAAACTATGAAGTCAAAGATGACTTCTATGTGGTTACTATTGGTGACACAGATGCAGTCTTGGGCATACAATGGTTACGCTCACTTGGTGAAATCTCTCTCAACCTACAAACCATGGAGCTCAAGTTCCAATCTGATGGTAAGAGAGTTGTTTTGAGAGGAATGTCTAATGGTGGTCCTCGTATAGTTTCTTTCAAAAGGATGGAAAGGCTGATTAGACATGACCAAGTGGAGTGGGCTGCGGAATGCATGGTTCTTCCTGCCAGTCCAGTTGAGACCAAGAGGGAATATCCTCCTGATATTCAATCCATACTCACCAAAAGGAGTAAGGTGTTTGCTGATCTACCACCTGGGCCACCACCAGAAAGAGGTGCTGAGCATGTTATTGAACTTAAGGAAGGGGCCAAACCAGTCATTACAACACCGTATAGATATCCTAAGAAGCAGAAGGACGAAATTGAGAAGAACATAAGAGAACTCCTGGAGATGGGCTTCATTCGCCCTAGCAAAAGTCCTTTTGCTTCAGCTGTAGTTCTTGTGAAGAAGAAGGACGGCACCATCCGCATGTGTGTGGATTATCGTGCCTTGAATCAAAGCACAATAAAAAATCGGTATCCTATTCCTCGGATCGATGAGCTCATTGATGAGCTACATGGTGCTAAATTCTTCTCCAAAATTGATTTGAGATCGGGTTACTATCAAATCCGGATGAGGGGCTCAGATGTTGAGAAGACGGCATTCAGATGCCACTATGGTCATTTTGAGTTCCTAGTCATGCCCTTTGGCTTGACTAATGCTCCAGCCACATTCCAGTCTTGTATGAACAGAGTTTTCCAGAAGCAGTTGAGGAAATTTGTGTTAATTTTCTTTGATGATATTCTCATCTTCAGCAAGACGTGGGAAGAACACCTCAAGCACTTGGAGGAAGTGCTTAGCATTCTTGAATCAGAGAGTTTGTTTGCAAAGGAGTCCAAATGTGAATTTGGGATGAAGGAGCTGCTCTACCTTGGCCATATCATCAGCGCTGAAGGGGTGAAGGTTGATCCAGAAAAGATCAAGGCTATAGTAGATTGGCCACCTCCAGAAAATCTGACTCATTTGAAGGGATTTTTGGGTCTTTGTGGCTTCTATAGAAGGTTCGTAAAGGGGTATTCTCAAAGTGCTGCTCCTCTTACTGACCTCACTAAAAAGGGGGCTTTCATGTGGTCAGAAAAAGCTCAAAGTGTGTTTGATAAGTTCAAGAAAATCATGAGTTCTTGTCCTGTATTGGCCATACCAGATTTCTCCAAACCCTTCGAGTTACAGTGTGATGCATCAGGGGAAGGTATTGGGGCTGTTTTGATGCAAGAGAAGCATCCAATTGTATTTGAAAGCAGAAAATTAAGAGGGGTTGAAAGAACCTACTCTATCTATGACAAGGAAATGCTTGCAATCATGCATGCATTAGCCAAGTTCAGACAGTATCTGGTGGGGAGTAAATTCGTGGTCAAGACTGATCACAACAGTCTCAAGCACTTTATGCATCAGAAGGACTTGAATGAGAGACAGCAGAAGTGGGTGAGTAAGCTACAAGCTTACGATTTTGACATTGAGTATGTCAAAGGGAAGAATAACGTTGTGGCTGATGCTTTGTCTAGAAGGCCTCACTTGAGCTCATTGTGTGAGCTTAATGCTGATTGGAAGGAGTTGTTGCTTGCTGATTATGCCAAAAATCAGTTTGCAACCAGCGTTATTGAAGGTACTTTTCATGATGAAAGGTACAAGGTAGTTGATGGGTTGATCCACTACAAGGGAAGAATCTTCTTGGTGGCTGATTCTAAACTTAAGAAGAAGATTTTGGTGACTTTCCATGACAGTCCACTTGCTGGTCATCAAGGGTACTTCAAGACATACAAGCAGATTCGAGAGAGATTCTCTTGGAAGGGGTTGAAAGATGATGTTCAGCGTCACATCAAGGAGTGTAGTACTTGTCAAATGAATAAAAATGAGCACTCTCTTCCAGCTGGTCTACTGCAGCCACTTCCCATTCCAAATCAAAAATGGGAGAGTATCTCTATGGATTTCATCACCGGGTTGCCTAGGGCTCAAGGCAAAGACTGTATTTATGTTGTAGTGGACAGATTGACCAAATTCTCTCATTTCTTTGCCATCACAAGCACATTTACAGCAGCTCAAGTTGCAGATTTGTTCTTCCATGAAGTGTTTAGACTGCATGGGTTGCCTAAAAATATTGTGAGTGATAGGGACAGCAAGTTCCTAAGCACCTTTTGGCAGGAAATTTTTAGGATGAGTGGTACAGTGCTTACTCCAAGCACTAGCTATCACCCACAAACGGATGGTCAAACGGAGATTGTGAACAAATGGTTGGAGGGCTATCTCAGAAATTATGTCTCAGAACAGCAAAGAGCATGGGTAAAATGGCTCCACTTGGGAGAATATTGCTACAATTCATCTTTCCACATGTCAATAAAGATGTCTCCATTCATGGCCCTCTATGGTTACGAGGCTCCAAGCTTTGTTGATTTGGTATTTGGCGATAGCAAAGCTCCTCAAGCCAAGGATTGGTTGCAGCAGAGCCAAGATGTTTTGAAATCCTTGAAGGACAACCTTCAAATGGCACAAAATCAGCAAAAGATGTACGCTGATCAGCAGCGTGTTGAGCGCTCATTTGAGGTTGGTGACATGGTATATCTTCGGCTTCAGCCCTACAGACAGTCCACACTTAAGAAGAGTGGAGCTGAGAAGCTGAAACCACGCTTCTATGGACCATTCAAAGTTGTTAGAAAGGTTGGAGCGGTGGCCTATGAGTTGGAACTACCTTTGAGTAGTAAGGTCCACAATGTCTTCCATGTGTCTCGCCTCAAAAAGGCACTTGGACACAACGTTGTGGCTTCATCACAGTTACCTCCTTTGGATGAAGAAGGGCAGTTGACTTTGGTTCCAGAACAGATTATTGATTTCAGAGAGCGTTCCTTGAGGAGGAGAACAATCAAAGAGTATTTGGTAAAGTGGAAGAATTTACCATTGGAGGATGCTACTTGGGAGGATGAGGAGATTCTACAGCATCCAGACTTGCGATTGCTTGAGGGCAAGCAATCTTGGGGAGGGCGGACTGTAATGTCCCCTTCTCAGCAATGATCGTTTCTGTTGACCGTTGGCCTATTCCGGAGACCCGTAGGCTGTGCGGATGGTGAAATTAGGGTTTCCTAGTTTTGAGGAGGTTGTTGCTTGGAGTTTGGGTTTCTGATTGCGGATTCTTTCTGGGTTTTCAGAGAGCTTCGCAGTGGTGTGTTCAGTTTGGCATTCCGGGCAACTTCGCGAATTTACTATTTTTAGTAAATTCTATTTTTGGCAGTGGACAGTTTGGGTTCAGTTCAGTTGGGCTTCTTCTGCAGTTGTTTCAGCTGGCACTTCAGTTCGTGGCCTTGGGCGCATTTTTGGTGGAGAGATAAGTATTTTTATTATAATATTATTATTTTAATATTATACCCCCCTTGCTTAGCAATACAACTTTAAGTTGTTTTTAAAAAGGGGACTTTGAGGGTCAAGGCGTCATAAGGAGATAAATTATATTTTAATGTCAAATTTTGAGATTATTAAATGGGACGCCCTTTTGAGAGATGAAGTTTATTTTAAAAGTGAAATATTTTATGGAGGAAAAAGGACGCCATCTTTTGGAGGGAAAAGAGGAATTTGAAAATTAGGGTTTTGGGGCGCCCTCTGGAAGTTTCTAGATGTTTCTCTCACTTCTATTTAAGCAGGCCTCAACTCTTCATTGGTATCTTTTGTCTACTACATCGTTATGCTGCTGGATTGTCTTCAGGCACTCGCTTCGAGGAAAGCATACCTCCTAGCATTGGCTCTTCTTCTTGCTTGAAAGATAGCAACTAGTTGAGAGGTTAGCATGTATTAGGAATTATATTGCATTTTCAGTTTAGTATATGCATTTGGAGTTCTAGTTTTGCATTTATGTTCATTTCTGGAAATTGCTAAATATCATATGGGAATGTAAGAATTGCTCGCAGCTTTTGAAATAAAATTATTTTGGTTCTGGGCATTAAAGAAATCTGTTTTCCTAAGCTAGGCGTCCATCTTTGCCAAGTTATAGATTTTATATTGCTCATTGGGATTTTTAAAAGAAAATCGCCCTTGTAAGAGGGCCGTACCTTTCTGCAGTTGGCTTTGGGTTCTGTGCAAAAAAAATGATAGTCTTTTGGTGAGGTTTATGCATTCCATTTGGGGCGCCATCATTACTAGAGTAATCTGCATTTGGTTTTAAGTCATTTGGGTGTGTTTTGGGTAAGTTATGAGCATTCTAGTGAGTCCGTGTATTCGCTGATGCAGTGAATTTACGTCTCATAATGGAATCAATGTCGGACTTGAGGAAGTTAATAAATTTGAGTGAGTAGTTGTTATGAAAGGAGTTTGAAAGAGAGTATTGGAGAGGGTTCTTATGTGTTTAAGCATTGAAGGCCTCTCTAATCTTGTGATTGACAAGTTCTCGATATATTGTAAAAGGCTGAGCGGTAATCTTGTCGGCCAACTATATTATTACCAAATTCAATATTTATGTCGCCTTGAATAAGTGGAAGAGGCAGCTTACGCCTATTTGCTTATTTAACATGAATTCATAAGTCTGCCATATGGTAAACACCTCTTATCCATCACAGTTAGTACTTTATACTTAGTGTTAGCTCTTTTCAGTATTGCAATAGATAGGGATCCTCTGACCAAATGCTCGTCGTTCGCCGGCGCATCTCTGGTTAGAGTTCTTGTTCAACATTTACTTTGAGATCCTCTGACCAATGCTCACACCTTGCCCGCATCGGGATCCTGGTGTACATTCTGGTTAGAGTTACTTTTCTGCATCGTTCTGGTTTATGCTAACCTTAACGGGTGCGTGTTGCATTGTAATCATTGTGAAAAAAAAAAAATTAGTGCAGTTCATTACAATGCTTCAATTGATTTTTGTTAATTTATGTTGCTTATATATTTATTTTTTGTTGTTGGCTATAGCATTATATTTTGTGTTCAATAGATATGGAGATCCTCAAGCAGAAGATGGAGAGACAGAGTTGGGCGTAGGTGTTGAGGCAGGTTTGTGTTGCTTGGTGAAGCCACGGGCCTCCTTTTATTGGTGTGCAGGTTTGGAGTTGGGTGGCTGGGGATTTTTTTCCTGCTGATCGCCTTTTCATGTTTTATGCTCTCTTTTTTGGTTCCTTCGGTCTATGTTGTGTTTGCTTTTTGTGTGTGTTTTGTTGGTTGAGGGTTGTGCAGGTTGCATGGCTCATGCAGGGGGTCTGAGGGACCCATGTGTCCTTTCTTTCAAAGATGCTATCATCGGTGGGGATGCTTCATCTTTTGATCATGCATATGCTTTAAATTTCCTCTTGCATGTGGTAGAGGATTCGAAGAATAATCAATCTCAGATAGTTCATCCAAAATATAATGGGTGTGTGGAGAGATGTAAGGATTGCCCAGTGGTGGTGATCAATACAAACTCAATTGTTGAAGATGTGTTGTATCTATTTGAGCATGCACTCATTTGTAAATTTATGGGGGTCAGACTTTCTCTGCATTTTGTGGATAATTGGGTCCGTAGCAACTAGAATCATGAAGGAGATTTGGAAGTCATTTTGGGAGATAATGTGTATTTCTTCGTGGTCTTCTCTCAGATTGTTGATTGTAATGCAATTTTTAAAGGGGGTCCATATTTTCATAATCAGGCTGGACTTTTTATCAAACCTTGGCATCTAGGTTTTGATCCTTTTGTAGAGATGGCGTCAAGAATTTCAATTTGGATTCGCCTTCCCTGTCTTCTGATGGAGTTTCGGCATAAGAACATCTTGCAATCTATTGCAACTATTTAGGGAAGCCTTTAGGCCCTTCCCATCAGACTCTTGCTCAAGGGGTAACTTATTTTTCTCGTTTGTGCATGGAAATTAATTTAAATAACCCCTTATTGGAGTCTCTTAAAATTAGGCTGGGAGGTTTGTGTTGGTTTCAACAAGTGGATTATGAGGCCCTCCCTTTTCATTGTCGTACTTTCCATGCATATGGGCATTTGTAAAGGAATTTCCCCAAGTTGCGAGCCAAAACCCAACAACCTCCGCCTAGTGCACAGGCAAATACTTCCAAAACAAAAGGCAAAGCACCAATTTTGAATGAAGAGCCTAATCCAAATGGGTTTATACTTGTGAAATCTCAGTTGAAAGAAAAGGTGCCAAACCACAAAAACAAAATTCTCACTTAGGGAGGCCTCTAGTAACAAATTTGACGTTCTTGAAAACTTTGAGGAGTTAGATTCAATGAAACATGATCTCAACTTTGGGACTCAAATTATTCAAGGTTCAGATCCTGCTAGTTAATACCCTCTACTCTCTACTCCAACATTTGATATGCATGAATCCTCAAAGGAAGCACTTGTTCCCTCTTCATCCCTAATTGAGTAGGGGACCTCTAGGTAGGAGATTGTGGGGGTTCCTGTGGATGATTCGACCCCTAATCCCTTGAAGGAACCTCCTCAAGAACACACATACATTGTTGGGCTTAATGAGTTGGGGCCAAAGATGATGGGAAGAAGAAGAATGGGACTCTCCCAGGTATCCACCAGAAGAGCTTAAAGAAAGTGATTAGTGATCAGATGGCTAAAGTTGGGAGGAAAAAGGACTTGGAGAAGATGAAGATTATGGGAGAATCTTTGGTGGAATCTGGTGTTGTTCAAAAATTGGACTCTCATTTTTCTTTCTCCCATAAATGATTGTGCTATCTTGGAATGTTCGGGGGTTGAGTAGCGCCCCTAGACAAAAGGCTACTCGTGATCCAGTTCGTGGTCATAAGCTTGATATTCTTTTCATTTAGGAGACCAAGCTCCTTGTTGAAGATATGATGAAGAATATATCCAAAAATTAGAAGAGAGGTCAATGTCAATGTGTTAGATCTCAAGGATTTGTTGGTGGGTGGTGTGGCGTGTATTTGGGACCCCTACAAGATTTCACCTCTTTGGTGGATGATTGGAAGGAACTCCCTTTCTCTGTTAGCATTCTGATTTGACTCTGGTGTAGTGGTGTTGTTCACCAATGTGTATGCACCTAATGATTTTCTTGGTAATATTTTTTTCTAGTCTCACATTAGATTTATTCGCTCTCTTGCTCTTTCTTGCCCTTGGATTTTGGTAGGAGACTTTAATTCTATTTGTACCTTGGAGGAAAATTGGGGGGAGTGAGTCATTTGGGTCCATCTTCTTTCTTGCTTCAAGACAACATCAAGTTTCTCAATTTAGTGGATGTTCAGCCCATTAATGGGACCTTTACCTAGCACAATCGAAGATTTGGGGAGGGCTCCATTTCTAAGTGGTTGGATAGGTTTCTTGTCTCTGCTAAATGGATTGGGAATAATTGGATTTCTTCCTCTAAGATCCTAGGGTGTAAGTGGTCAGATCATTGGTCGATTAAGTTTTCCTCATCTCAATTCTCCATGATTAAGCAACCCCCCTTTAAATTTCAATTAATGTGGCTCGGGGATCATAGCTTATATCACCTTGTGGAGTTGTGGTGGGCTAAAGGGAGGCCTACCTTTGGCACTGCTATGTTCTCTTTCTTTAAGAGGCTTCACTTTATCAAATTCAAACTAAAGAAATGAAACATGACAGTATTTGGTAACTTCTCTCATAGGCATAAACAACTTCAGGATCAGCTTGATAGCATCACTTTCAAGATTAGGGAAGAGGTGATGACAGTGGATTTGCTTTAGGAAGAAACCAAATTTTCTAGAGAGCTTGTTGAATAGGAGCTAAGGGGGAGATTTTTTGGAAACAAAAATCTCAGGTAGATTGGCTTAAGGAAGGTGACAAGAATAATGCTTTCTTTCATAATTCATAAAGGAAAATAAAGGAAGGAATATTATTTCTTCTCTTGTGACAGCTCAAGGGGAAAATTTGAACTCATAGCAGGCTATTTCTAAGGAGGTGATTTGTTTCTTTTCTTCTCTTTCCTCAGATGATGTTCCTCTTGCTTTGGAGGAGGATAATTTGGTTTTGGCTTCCATCCCCTCTTTGGTTTTCGTAGAGATGAATAACTCTCTTCTGACACCCATCTCTTTGGTGGAACTTGAGGATATTGTCCTCCAAATGAAGAAAGGTAAGGCCCTTGGACCTGATGGTTTTCCCATTAAGTTCTTTTAGGAATTTTGGTATATCATCAAAATGAACTTGTTGGATATGGTTCGGGAGTCTTATACTAATAAGCAAATGCTCAAGGCTATAAATTTTACCTTTCTTGCTTTGGTTCCTGTTACCCGATTTTCACCCGCGGGCTCAATCAGGTAGGGTAACCTATGTTTTCAAGTGTTCATGAAGGCCAAATGGAGGAACATTTGCATCAAGGTTACATATTTTCTAAATTTTTTGCTTCTTGTGCAGTTGCAGGGGAAAATTATGTTTTAAATTTGTCACGTGGATTAAATGTGGCTCCCATAAGGGTTGAGCCTAGCGTGCAGGTGTTCGGTTTTCATTGGGAAGGTCTTCATTTGATGCATTTGAGAACTAATGGAGGCATTGTTTTGCAAGGTTAAATCATACATCTAATGCTATTTCACAAGGAAGTCTGTTGGAAAGTATGCCTCAGTCGGATCTGGCATAAAACTCCTCAAAGAAGAAAATCGCTAAGACCAGTTGAATGTCTTGTTGACTAGTAGTGTGTTATATTCATTTGAAATCCTCAAGTCACCATGAAGTTTTCTATCTCTCGTCTACCGAAGACCTCTCGTCAACAGTTGTTCACAAGGTTGGCATCGGGGGGAATGGTTTACATTCGGTATGATGTCCCGCCGATTGGCGGTGGTCTCGTCGAAAGATGTAGGGCTCGCTATGATGTCCTACCGAATGCGGATGTCTTGCCGATGGAAGAGCATAGCGGTATAACTCTTGGGGGATCGCTATGAGGTCTTTCCGACAAGTAATGGTCTTGCCAATAGCAATGGGTCTATTGTGGACTTCGGCGAGACCTCTTGCCGAAGGCGGTAGTCTGGCCGAACGATTTTCAATCGCTATGATGTCTCGCCGAAGGATTGTTCCTTCGGTGTAATGATTTGAGTTCGGCATAATGTCTTGCCGACTGAGGGGAGTCTCTCCGAAATGAAATGGTCTCACCGAAGGCTGTGGCTTCGACATGATGTCTTTCCAACTCGTGATGTCTCGTGGATGGTTTTAACTCTTCGATGTGACTAATGGGAACCCGCTATGACCTCCTGCCGACCAAGTGATGTCTTGCCGAATGCGGATGTTTTTCCAACGAAGGAACACAGCGGTATAACTCTTAAGGACTCGCTATGATGTCTGGCCGATAGCGATAGTCTGGGCGACAATTTTGGGATATCAATATAACTTTTACAACTCAATATGAAGTCTTGCCGACAGTTGTAAGCTATGTCGATTGTTGCTGTGAAGTATAATCGCATAGAGGAGACACGGCTAGTGTCTCACCGACATGCGATTCTATTTGAAGAAATTTTGCCCGCCTGAAGATCCTATATGGTGTATGTTCAACCAATCAGAGGAAGCTAAAGGCGAACCATTGGAAGTTTGACTGATTGACTATTCTTGTGAGGAAGATCAATAGAGCATAAACGACATGGATTTACTTTGAGATCAAAAGCGATGGATCGGCTCGGTGAACAATGGTGTTTGGATCTAACATGAAATTCATATGCTATCTCTCAAGGGGGTCAACTTGCAGAAGGATCTAGAGCAAGAAGAAAGCCGAAAGGGAAGAAACCGCAAGTCTCAGGGACAGCTGTGATGTCTACTGGCAAAGGTAGATCAACATTAATGATAGTGCTTTAGAACATTCAAAGCAAATTTGCAGGGAGGTTCGAGGGTGGACATAGAGGCCAGAAGTTAATGCGATGGTTGCAAAAGATCTAAAAGGCCATGCCTGGAGCGATCCTTCACCGACATGGACACGGGGTATGCACATTTAATGCCTCATTGACTTTATTTCTAAAAATCTTCGAGGGCCGACGTGTTCAGGAACCGACTCATTTTTGGTAAACCCTAGAGTGGGGGCCGACACTTTTTTGGTTTTTGTTGTATATATGGCATTTTTGCCTCTTTGTAAAAGGGGAGAAGAGGAGAGTTCTTGGTCAAGAGATTGTTGAAAGAGCATTTCAGACTTTGTAACTCATTTTATGAATACTACAGATTTGTAATATAGAGACTCATTATTTTTCTCAATAGAAAGTCATTTCCTTCACCGATTTCCTTTGTTGTTTAGTATTGGTTGTGAGTTGCATGATAAAAATCTGTGTAATCCTTTATTTTATCAAATTCCTTCAGTATTGAATGCAAAGAATATTATGTCATAGTGCAGGTTTATGTTAGTGATCTCTTTCTATTGCATGTATATTTGTGAAAACACCATTGTTTTCCTTGTGTTAAGCATTATAAAAGTCAGAACCTTACATAGAATCGCTTTTGCAGACATAAATCTTTGTGTTGTGAGATTGTTTAGCTTTATTGAGATTTTTGTGAGTTTCAACAGTATTGTCATATTTTTATCTTTGGTGTATCACTTGTTAGTGATAGGTTTAAAATTTCAAGTATATCCTTCTTACTCTTTCCCTTATCGTTCTTTAGTATTCTCAAGTTATCTTAAAGGGAACCAGCCTATAATCTGGAGGCTCACTTCATTCCCGGGTCACCCACAACCTTGAAGTGTTCCCATGTGTCAATAGGTTGCTATAGTTTATAGCTTAGCAAGGGTCCAAACCTTATTTGACAACAGTTTTTGGCACGCTCGGTGGGACTCTGAAGATCACTTCAGAGAAAGAATTCAAATATACAAGTTGTTGTTCTGGTATATACAGCAGCATATTTTCACCTTTTAGAGGTACAAATTTATACCTGGCGACTCTAAGCACAATCCACTGGTTTCAGCAGACAAAGTGTTGCATGTTTTCACCTCCGTTTCATGAACATCCTGCCTATTCACATCCTTATCAGCCATATTGGGCAAATCATGTTGTTGGTTTTATCCCAAACAACCATGCAACAACAGCCTATCAGCATGCTCAACATGCTTATCTCCCACCCACCCCTACTTAGCCTTCAGATCAATATTCATATGTCCAGAATCAGCTCCAGGAGGTTGATTATATGAAAAGAAACATGAGTAACATGAAGGACATACTGTCAGACATCGCAAAGTAGATAGAAGAGTTCAAGAGGCAGCAAGAGTACGATTAGCAACAGGAAGAGATGGCCTATCAGCCCTACCTCTACGAGCAAGACTTGTTGATGCATAGGAAACAATATGAAGAAGATCTTGCTGTAAAGGAAGAGAAAATTAAAATGTTGATTGCCCAAGCACCAATGATGGAGGCCCAGTCAGTTTCTTGCATAAGGCATCAACCAACATAGAAAGAGGTTTTCAAGGTTTCTACACAATCTTCAAGTAAGTTTTCTAGACTTGACATTCCAAGTTACAGGGGTAATATTCAATCCAATGTTAAAGATCAGCTCCTACAGGAGCTTATGAATGAACAAAATCTTTCAAATCAATCCATTAATCCTCAATTTCAGACATGCCCAGAACCTGAGCTAAGTAATCAAATTACTGAACAATTATGGCAGCCTTCTTGGACCAAGCATCCTGACTATAAAATGCCAGACCTTAGTAAGGATATTCCTTGTGTGATAATTCAAGATCAGAAAGAGGGAGAAGTCGTAGAATCTAATTCAAATAAGGTTCCAAGTTGGAGGAATGAAAAAGAGGAGCAGGAAGTTGTTGTTGTTTGCACTATGTTCCCAGCTCAAAACAACAATAGCACATGTGAAGACGATGTTGAATCAAATTCAGTGTTGAACCCCTTAGATTTTGATTCATTTAAAAAAAAATTGATGTTGTTTATAAAATGGCTAAAAGCATAATGCCGAAATTACAAGTTAAGGATCTTCACTTGCAGACAAAGGATGCCCAAGTTTCACTGGAAAAGGCACTACCTGAGGGGGGGGATTCAATTTCTTTTCTTAACCAACTACCTGGTTTTATTGAGCAAGCTGAAGGGAGCATATAGGCACCTGTTTTACCAGCTGATTTGGAATGGCTAGAGAATATTGCAGACTTGTTTAATCAACTTCCTCAATTTGTTGGTGAAAATGAAGATCTCACATGCATGATAGCATCTATGCCTGGTATGGAGCAACTAAATGATAAAACTCATCTGGATTTAATACAAAATTATGAGTTAGATGATATCATAGAAGCTTTTTGTTCTAACATAGATGATTAGCTAGTATCATATGAAAAGGAAGCATGTCATCAGCCCATTCAAGTCAGTGAGACTATTGAAAAAGTTGTAGAAGATAATGCTTTGTAGCCTACGAACTTATTTGATGAGCTGCCCCACTTTGTTGAGGAGGAGTTGTATTCTATCATGAACGAAGAACATAAGGAACAACAGTTTGAGGACTTATTTTCAGTAATCCAACAGGGATATCAACTCCTTAGTCAAGAAGATCCAACCATCGAAAACATTAATGGTTTCTTTTCAGAGACTATTATATATGATGCAAAGAAGCAGGACTCCTTTTTCATTACAGAGCTAAAAAAAAGAACACTTGATCCTCCTATAAACAATAATAGACAAATAATTCAAGAAGATCAAACTGTAGTAGCCAATGAACAACCTGCATATTACTTCCAATCAACATCTTTTCAAGGAAAGAATGAAGTCTTCAGAGATCAACAGAAGGACAGTTTAACTTCATTTAATGTTCTTGAAAATCAAGAACAATGGGCTGAGAAAATAGAACATAAACATGGGGCTGAAAGTTACAATTTGGGTGTCATAACAAGGGGATGCCCTATCAGACACCTGGCACGCTTGGTGGGCACTCAAAAGGAGTTACCATTTGAATTACCTACTTGGGAGCATGAGATTGAGCATCAAAAGGCATTAATGCAAGTTGCTCAAACTATTCAAAACAGTTGCATGCACCTCTTGTCTAGCACAGAAAAGGAGGTGGTTTTTATAATTGAAGATGTGTTTAATCTATGCACTCAACATTTATTTTTCCTTCATCACTGTTGGACAATTTGCAAGCAGGAAGCACGTCCTATGTTGGTGAGAAAGGGTAGTTTTTTCTCACAACTAGTAAACGGTTATGTCTGATTACTACCACTGCTGGGTAGTGTAGGATAGAGTAGTTGTAGTTTCAATTTTTGCTTTCAATAAGTGCCCCATGGCACGTTTCATTTCAGTTTTGTTTCGTTTTCAATAAAGTGCAGTTGCTGCACATTATTTTTCAAACTCTGTCTTCAACAAAGTTGCAGTAGTTCTTTCAATTTGTTTGGTTTGAGGCTGAGTTACAAGGTTTTCAGAAATTTGAAGAGCAGAGATTGACTCCATGCCCAATGGATAGGCCTAGGCTATTGGTTTGCATGTTTAGCATGCAAACATCCAGCTCAGGTCGCTAGAAATGTTACCCGATTTTCACCTGCGGGCTCAATCAGGCAGGGTAACCTATGTTTTCAAGTGTTCATGAAGGCCAAATGGAGGAACATTTGCATCAAGGTTACATATTTTCTAACTTGTTTGCTTCTTGTGTAGCTGCAGGGGAAAATTATGTTTTAAATTCGGCACGTGGATTAAATGTGGCTCCCATAAGGGTTGAGCCCAACGTGCAGGTGTTCGGTTTTCATTGGAAAGGTCTTCATTTGATGTATTTGAGAACTAATGGAGGCATTGTTTTGCAAGGTTAAATCATACATCTGATGCTATTTCACAAGGAAGTCTATTGGAAAGTATGCCTCAGTTGGATCTGGCATAAAACTCCTCAAAGAAGAAAATCGCTGAGACCAGCTGAATGTCTTGCCGACTAGCAGTGTGTTATATTCATTTGAAATCCTTAGGTCGCTGAGACATTTTGGTCGCCATGAAGTTTTCTATCTCTCTCCGACAGAAAACCTCGTCAATAGTTGTTCAAAGAGGGATTGAGTGTCGGGGGAGATGTTTACATTGATTATGATGTCATGCGTGGTGAGTGGTCTTTCGCCGAAAGATGTAGAATTCGCTATGATGTCCTGCTCGAATCAGGATGTCTCACCGGCCGGAAGAGCATATAATACTAACTCTTGGGGGATCGCTATGAGGTCTTTCCGACAAGCAATGGTCTTGCCGATAGCAATGGGTCTACTATGGACTTCGACGAGACCTCTTGTCGAAGGCGGTAGTCTGGCCGAACGATTTTCGATCGCTATGATGTCTTGCCGACTTGTTGTGGTCTCGCCGAAGGATTGTTCCTTCCGTGTAATTATTTGAGTTTGGCATAATGTCTTACCGACTGAGGGGAGTCTCGCCGAAATGAAATGGTCTTGCCGAAGGCTGTGGCTTCGGCACGATGTCTTGCCGACTCGTGATGTCTCGCCGATGGTTTTAACTCTTTGGTGTGACTAATGGGAACCTGCTATGACCTCCTGCCGACCAAGTGATGTCTTGCCGAATGCGGATGTTTTTCCAATGGAGGAACACAATGGTATAACTCTTAAGGACTCACTATGATGTCTGGCCAATAGCGATAGTCTGGGTGACAATTTTGGGATATCGATATAACTTTTACAGCTCGATATGAAGTCTTTCCGACAATTGTAAGCTATGTCAATTGCTACTGTGAAGTATAATCGCATCGGGGAGACACGGCTAGTGTCTCACCAACATGCGATTCTATTTGAAGAAATTTTGCCCGCCTGAAGATCCTATGTGGTGTCTGTTCAACCAATTAGAGGAAGCTAAAGGTGAACCATTGGCAGTTTGACTGATTGACTATTCTTGTGAGGAAGATCAACAGAGCATAAACAACATGGATTTACTCTGAGATCATAAGCGACGGATCGGCTCGGTGAACAATGGTATTCCGATCTAACATGAAAGTCGGATGCTATCTCTCAAGGGGGTCAATTTGCAGAAGGATCTAGAGCAAGAAGAAATCCGAAAGGGAAGAAACCGCAAGTCTCAGGGACAGCTGTGATGTCTACTGGCAAAGGTAGATCGACATTAATGATAGTGCTTTAGAACATTCAAAGCAACTTTGCAGGGAGGTTCGAGGGTGGACATAGAGGCCAGAAGTTAATGCGATGGTTGCAAAAGATCTAAAAGGCCATGCCTGGAGCGATCCTTCACCGACATGGACACGGGGTATGCACATTTAATGCCTCATTGACTTTATTTCTAAAAATCTTCGAGGGCCGACGTGTTCAGGAACTGACTCATTTTTGGTAAACCCTAGAGCGGGGGCCGACACTTTTTTGGTTTTTGTTGTATATATGGCATTTTTGCCTCTTTGTAAAAGGGGAGAAGAGGAGAGTTCTTGGTCAAGAGATTTTTGAAAGAGCATTTTAGACTTTGTAACTCATTTTATGAATACTACAGATTTGTAATATAGAGACTCATTATTTTTCTCAATAGAAATTCATTTCCTTCACTGATTTCCTTTGTTGTTTAGTATTGGTTGTGAGTTGCATGATAAAATTCTGTGTAATCCTTTATTTTATCAAATTCCTTCAATACTGAATGCAAAGAATATTATGTCATAGTGTAGGTTTATGTTAGTGATCTCTTTCTATTGAATGTATATCTGTGAAAACACCATTTTTTTCCTTGTGTTAAGCATTAGAACAGTTAAAACCTTACATAGAATCGCTTTTGTAGACATAAATCTCTATGTTGTGAGATTGTTTAGCTTTATTGAGATTTTTGTGAGTTTCAACAGTATTGTCATATTTTGATCTTTGGTGTATCACCTGTTAGTGATAGGTTTAAAATTTCAAGTATATCCTTCTTACTCTTTCCCTTATCATTCTTTAGTATTCTCAAGTTATCTTAAGGGGAACCAGCCCATAATCTGGAGGCTCACTTCATTCCCAGGTCACCCACAACCTCGAAGTGTTCCCATGTGTCAATAGGTTGCTACATTTTATAGCTTAGCAAGGGTGCAAACCTTATTTGACAATAGTTCCTAAGAAGGAGGGTGTCAACTCCTTAGACTCCTTTCAGCCTATTACATTGTGCAATGTGACCTACAAGATTATTACTAATTTGATTGGTGAAAGGCTGAAGAGATGCTTGGATCCCTTAATTTCTATGGAGTAGGGTGGTTTTGTTAATGGTGGGAAAATTGTAGATGGCATGGTGGTGGGAGTTGAAACTATTCATTCCATGTCCTCATTTAAATAAAAATCCATGTTCATCAAATTGGATGTCTAAAACCTATGATAGAGTCACGTGGTCTTTCCTTCAATTATTTCTTTTGGCGTTTGGCTTCCACACAGAGTGGTTCTCATGGGTTATGAGCTATGTGACCATGTCTTCCTTTTCTATTATGGTTAATGGATCTCCCTCGACAATCTTTTCGGTTGGTTGGAGGCTCAAGCAAGGGGACCCTCTTTCCCCTTATTTGTTTATTCTGATGGCTGAAGGTTTTGGTAGACTATTGAAGTAGTATAGGGATAAAGGCTCCATTTGTGGTTGGAGATGGGCTCAGGGTTTGGATGCACAAACTCAACTCCAATTTGTTGATGATACTACTCTTATAGGTGTTGCCAAGATTGAGGAGGCAATTAATTTTAGGAAGGCTTTGGATGTGTACTTGGTGGCTTCTATCTAACAAATCAATGAGGGTGTTATCATGGAATCTAGCAGCGCTGATTCCACGGATAACCCCCTATGAAACTTGTTCATTTCATAGGTTTGTGATGTTCAAGCACGCAAAATGAGGTGATTTTCAATCCACCTCGAAGTGCATTCCAAAGTCTCAAATAGTCTAATTGAGCATCCCTTTGCATTTTCCTAGTGAAGATCTTCGAAACGAGTATCTTTGCGAACTCTCATTGTTTGTACTTAGTAAAAATTGTCAAAAGTGTAAAAGCTCCATAAAAAAGCGCTCTAACATATTGAATTTTTTTTCTAAGTGTCAAAAGTGCAAAGGCGGGGTTTTTTAGCACCTATGCACTTTAGTTAAAAGTTAGCTTGGTGCAAAAGCGTTGATTTTCAACGCCCTTACACCAAGTCTCCATACTTAGTCTTTTTTTAGATGGGCGGTGATTTTTCTACATGTTGCACTTTTCCCAGTTTTTTCCACTTATTATGCCTTAATTAGTTGCACGACTTTTGTTCATTTATGACACTCCCAAATCACTTTTAAGTGATTTTAATTGACTTTTAGTTCGTCCCTCCACTTCATTTCGCCATCCTCTTTCATTTCAAGTTTTTATTCAAATGTTCAAGCAGGCAAAAAACTTGAATGAACTCATTCCAAGATTCAACTTCAAAGTATTCACTCAAAATGTTCAAGCAGGCTTTTTAAACACCATTGCACCTTTGATTTTTCATCGCTCCTACATGGAGTGATTTTCTTTCCTAAATGGCCAAGCGCTGAAAAAACTCACCACTGCACTTGCCATGTTTTCTCCAAGAGACTAAGTGTTAGGGTGTTGATTTCCAGCGCCCTGACACATTTTCCAAACTTTCACACTAAGTGCAAGGGCATTGTTTTTAAGCGCCCTTACATCTGAAGTCATCTCTCTTAAGTGAAAGGTGTTACACTTTTGACAATTTTTTCCTTAGACATTTCCAGATTGCTCTATCTTCAGTCTGAACCCCATTTCTTCACTTCTGCATCATTTTTCGTGCCTTGTCACTCGCTTCACACTTGCTCAACATCGTTGCTCACTTCACGCATCCCAATGCTACTTTTTCTGCTAATTCCTATTGATTCACCATCCTTGTAGTTTCTCTCCATATTTCATCAAGTGATCCTGAAGGTGACATCTTTTGATCCAGTGAACTATCTCAAATCTAAAAAGAAGCCATCATGCAACAAATTGAGGATGCCAGCTTTTCCAAAGCCTCAATGCATGTCATTTGTGATACACGGTTGACCATTGATAACCTCAAGACGCATCTTGATAGGTGCAAAAAGGTTCACTCATCCACCATGAGACTAATCACCAGAATTCACACCATTATGGATTACACCGTTGGTCCAAATGAGATATTCATGCAAGAGACCAAGAAGAAATATGAAGACTTTTGCACCCAAAGCAAGGAACCATGAAGATTCTTGATCTCCAGTGTTGAATATTTTGATGCTTCCCTTTATGCATCTTGTAAATAGTTTGTGACATCTTAAATGTCATTTTTGCAAATGTAATTACACTGAAAATATGAGATGTAGTTTCACAAAGATGAATTACATTTTGACTTAGTCAAAGTTAGGTGAGATTTTCCTAAATTAGCTCACCTAACTTCCCTAATTTTACTCAACTGATTTCATAGTTTTACTCTTCCCTCTCCTTTATAAATATGAGGGATTTCTATTGTAATCTTTACCTTTAGTATTTTGCAACGAAGTGTTGCCCTTTTTGAAGCAGATTTGTGAAACTTTGTGTTCATATTTTGTGAATGAAATTTGATCAATAAAGAAGAGAATTGCATACCAGACTTTGCGTTGGAATCGATAATCTTGTGGATTGATCTTGTTGGTAGTGGTTAGTAGATGAGATCTGAAGGGCTTCAAGTAATTTATGTAAACTTTGTGTTACATTCCTTATTTGAATTTACGTTTATGTTTGGATACTTTTGTTGAAAGGTCTATAAGACTTTGTGCTTGTAATCATTCATGTTGTTTGAGGAATTGTTGTATCTAAGAGGACTTTGTGCTTCTAATGCAACAAACAGTACATCTCTCACAAATCCATCAGTGAAAAAGCTAGGGAACAACTTTGTGCCTTTGTGAGCTTTCCTCTTTCTTTTATTTGTTTATTATTATCATACCTGGTATCTCCATGCTTTGCTTTGACAAGATAGAGGTATTGGCATTACTACTCGTTTTTAGTTTAAAGTTATCTTGAATCAGAACTTCCAATCATGAAGCATTGTAAAACATCTTCTCTGAAAAAAGAGAGAAGCATGAATGTGACACACCCCCCATTTTCGTAAGTGTAGTGTACATTGTGTAAATACTTAATTAGTTTTACCGTAGCTTTTGTTAGCAGTAAGAAGGGTGCCTCCCCTTTCTAAGAGGAGAGATTATATCTCACATAGTTGTGGTTGAAGTCTAGGTTGTGTAATATATTGAAAAGATGATTACATAATTTTCACCCAACAGTTTTTTGGCGACTCCACTGGGGACACGATACGTATTCTAAAGCCTCATGCTTTCGTTTGAAGTATACATGTGTCCTTTTTTATTGTAATTTGTTTTCTTATAAGTTTTTCAAGCTTTCACCAAGGACATGTAAATGGATGCTCAAGGTCCTTGGAGAAATGCTTTTGGTCCGTTGAGCCTAGTTCTACCCCTACATGCTCTTCCTGAAGGCTCACAGAATAACTTTCCCAAGTTTTTTGGTGATGGACAACAACATCCTGACGAGCACATTGTTGCTTTACATCGCTTGTGGAGTTCATGCTGTTGAACACGAAGATGTATCTGTAAGGCTATTTGTGGAGACTCTCCAAGGTGTCGCTACAGATTGGCTTTATCATCTGGCACCACATACCATCACAAACTGGGAAACTCTCATAGCCAAGTTTGAAGAAAAGGTCAAACCTCTTGAAGACACTCATGCTTTGTTGGCTCAACTCACCCAGTTGAAGAAGGAATCTCACATGCCTATGCGTGAGTTCGTTGCTCACTTCAACAAGTCGACACGAAGAATTCCAACTATTGCTCGACATACAATTGAGAATTTGAAATGTTTATTTGTAAATGCTCAAGTGTCTGAGGTTGGTTTCCTATTGAGAAGATCAACCCCAGCTACTCTTGCAGTTGTGCAGACCTTGGCGACAAAAAATAAAGATGATCTCATTCTTGCTGGGAAAATAAAAATTGAATCAAATGAGTCTGAAGAAAGCCCTTCTTTGGAGTTATTTTCTTCCATCACAAGGACGGATCCTATGGTGCAAATTTTGGTAAATGAGCTACTTGTCCTCAAAAAGCAGCTAGCTCAAGGCGTGTTTTATGTGCTTCACAAGGAAATACCAAGGAGGTCACTTTCAAATGTTGCTCATAATTTTGTTGTTGGGAATCAACACAAGTTATCTTCACCACTGAAGAGGCTTGCTCTTGAGTCACAATTAGTAAAAGTAGTAGCGAAGCACCCTGACTCCAATCCAATTGATCTCGATATTCTCTTTCGAGAAAAGGAAGCAGACATAGCTGGTGACTCCCAATTCTGGTTTATGCAGTCTCAGAAAGCCATT
>VDFB02379867.1:0-109979 GCA_007258455.2 Sequoia sempervirens | reverse complement strand
TTATTTCCTCATTTGATTTTCTTGCTTTCATTTTGGCACACCTAATGATCTAACCTCATTTTTTTTTCTTGAGTTTTTTATAATTTTCATGCTTGAGGGTTCCAAAATAGTGCTTACATCCTACACTTTAGCACTTTTGTAGTTAATTTGGCACTTTCACCTTTTGACACTTATGCACAACTTATTAGTTCTTGTGTTATTTCATGCTTGCACACCATATACTAGTGTTTATGATGTTTTGCACTTGTATTTTGCATATTAACACTTGGGATCTTTAACATCTTTTTATTTCTTTCTCATCTATTGTTGTAGGTTTCTAATCTTATGTGTTCTTTTGTGTTCATTTCCCATTATTTTATTTGTCTTTTTTAGCATTTTAACCCTTTTTTTGTAGGAAATATAACATTTTCTCACTTGTGTTGTAGTGCAAATTTGGTTAGCACTTTCGACCTATAGATTTGTGCTTTCTTTGTTAGGTATACTTACTATTCTAGACTAAATTTTTCTCATTTTCTCTAAATTTATGCTTTCATTTTTTAGCACTTAAGTTGTTTGACACTTGCACTTTGTTATTTAGTACATGTGCTTTTTAGTGCTTACACTTTATCTTTTAGTGCTTGTGTTGTTTGGCTCTTGCGATTTGTATCATAACATTTTGCAATTTTCAAAGTCATTGGCACTAAAGTTTATTCATTATTTTTGGGGGTTTTCATCATGTTCTCTAACTAATTTTTTGCAGTTGAACCCCTATTTGTGTAGCTTACAATCATGAGCCAAATACATATTCAAACTACTAATAGTAGCTTTACTTATACAAGATTCTTTTTTTCCACTAGTTTTAGTTGCACTAATTTGGAGTAGTGGGGAAAGAACCTTGTATTTTGTACTTGTGGGACTCTCTTAAGCATATGCTCTCTCCTCACACCTTTGGGTGATCTTGGAGATCAAAAGCTTAAGTTGGTCTCTTTTATTTTTTATCATTTTATCCCAAGGAAACCAATGTGTGTATGCTCCCCTCTCATGCTTCATGCAATCTTGGGTGACCTAAAACACTTGAATCATTCCTTATAGGGGGCATGCCTATGATTTTATCACCCTAGGGGATGACCTCAACTCTCATGTTCTAGCATAGTATAAATAGAAAGGGGTGAATAAAAATACACCCCTCTTGGAAGTGGAATCTTGTCAATCTTGGCTAAATCCCCAAGAGCTTTATAACTTGGGGAATTGAAGGTGGAGAGTGGGTTACCCTCTCCTCTGAATTATTTGGCATTGTTCCCTTTCATTTACAAATTTAGCCTCACATACCCTTGAGGTATTTGAAGGACTCCCTAACAAACTTGTTCATATTAGTTTAAGACCTTTCAGTCATCATTTAGTGTGGTGCAAGGGATGTGTATTGTACCTTGAAAATATAATATACCTCCATGTGGTGAGATAGAGGTTACCAAGGTAAAGCCTTTTGGCTACCTTTGGTAAGGGAATTCACATGTTTGTGGATTTCCCTAGCTTTCCATTCACTGATAGATGGTATTAGTGGATTAATTTATAATGTGGTCCCTTGTTAGTCAACACACCTAATTGAATAATTCTAGGCTTGTGCAAGTGCTTGGTATTTATTCTTCTACTAAACCACTCCATACTTATCTCCCTTAATCTATTTTTTTTGTTTCATGTGTTTCAAGTCCAATCTCACCCATCCTTCCATCCAATTCCTCATCCACCAAAAGCACCCTTAATTTCTCCAATCCATTCCTCCATCCCAAAATCAAGCCAACTAATTCATCCAAATTCCAATTTCCCTTTACCTTTCTAGTTTAGCACCTTCACCCTATTCTTCAACACTTTCATAGTTTCATACTTGCTTAATTCCATCATTTTATAGTTTCGTGCTTGTATAATTTAGTGCCTCCATAGTTTATTACTTTTTCATTTTTATGACCTTTTCTTCTTCTATTCATTCACATCCTAGTAAAATATTATCTACTTTTTAATCTAAATCCAATTTCATCCTTCATCCTTAAACCCATACCTCTAATCCCTAATTCATCTCTAATCCATTATCCTAATTTTCATCCTCCTCCAAAATCACCCATCTCTAACCAACATTTCATCCATCATCTCCTTGTAATTTCAATCCTTATCTAATATCTAATCCCAAAGTCACCTCTTCTAAACATTTCTTCCACAATCTAATCCAACATTCTTATCTTATATCCTCATACTATATCTTAAAAGAAAAAGTTATCATCAATTATCCATCCATCTTTAGTCTCCTAATCCAAGATCCACATCCCATTCCAAATCTAAACAACCTTCATCTTCGAAATCCTACATCAACCATATTCTAGTTCACTCCTCAAATCACCCATATCCTTCATCTATTTTAACCATTGTATCCAAAATTTGAGCTTAATCCAACCCAAAATTTGAGCTCACATAAATCAATACCCCATCCAATCCAACTCAAACTCATCTAGTCTCTTCTAATCCAATTTATTTCATTGCAATCCCATCCAACATCATGTATTCATTCTATACCTCTCTACTATTCATGTATGACAATGTGGTTAGTCTTTTTGACCAACCTTAATATAATCCTTATGATGATAATGAGAGTCTTGTTGATCAAGGGGAGATCTCCCCATCCACCAACCTTCAAACCCAAGAATCCATTAGTCACACTTCCAACCCCCATAACCTATTCAATTACTGCCTAACCTCCCATTTCAACAATAATAAACATGCAATGGCTAGATACCTCCTTTATATTGGTATCAAAATCTCATCCTCCCCACCTCCATAAAATTCCAATTAATCTCTTATTACTCATCCTTCCCCTTCCTTTGACAAGGAAAATCAACCCTCTATCTAAAGTTCCCCTTAAACCTCATCCACGTCCCAAATCCCCATCTCCAACTCATTTTCAAGATCCTCATCCTTATCCTTAATCCACAAATCCATTGAAAGATCCAATCCTTATTCCACTTTCTCATATCCTACATCTTTACAATCCAAAAATCACCCTACTCCTACAAATCCACTTCATCCCATGTCTTCCATAATTATCTCTAAGGACTATTAGTAAAGGAGACTAACTTCCCATGCATAAACAAAGTTGTGCAAAAATTCCATATCATGGATCCACCTCCATCCCCTTATACCCCATCTCCCAAATATACCAAATTCCTCCAATCCCTCAAACACATAAAATACTCCATGCATAAACATCCAAAATCCTTTTCTCATCCATTTCCACAACTCCTAGAATCCATCCATACATTCCTTGCTAGCCATATCAAACCTCTATCCTTTCTTATTTCCTCTAAACATATCCAACTATACCAATCCATTACTCCAAATCATGCTACCATCAATTCCCCTCCAAGCATCCCCTCCACTCCATCTCATCATCCCCTTCCATATCAAGATCAAAGAATCCCATCTCATAATCCTCTTGCATCTTTAGGTCAAAGCAATACTCCCACTCCATCCCATGATTCTCTTCCATATAAGGATCAAATATCCCCTCCTCTCCATATCATGATTCCCTACCATCCCAAGATCCACACATCCCTTGTAATCCCCCTCATGATTCTAATCCTCCTCAAGATTCCATCACTTCCATCTAACACGATCATGAACCCCACACCTATCAACTTTGTTCCTCCACCTTCATCCAATCTAGTTTCCTCCGAGAACCCATAATTCCTTCCATCTCGTATCCCCCTAAAAATGGTGTCTTTCTTCCAAAATAAGAATTATCCCATTGGTAAAAAGATTTATCAAAAAATGCATTATCAAGGAAAAGGGTTAGGCCTCCATGAACAAGGCATATTGGAACCCATCCAAATCAAACAAAATCCAAGTTTACACGGCCTTGGCTACCAAGATCATGCTCAAAATTTTAGTACTCCTATTCCTCCCAAATCATACATCCCCTCACATAAATCTAAACTTCCCTATCTCCCATATTCCAAATCTATTTTGGGCCCTTATGTCCCAAAACCAATTCCTTCATCTCTTCCATCCATCTTGGGTCCTTGCATAATTTCATCCATCACCCCCATCACCATTATCTCAAAGAATCCTAAATCCACCATTCCATCACTTCAAACCCCTAATCAGGGTCAACAAAGTCACACATCTTTGAATTCCTCCCAATATCCTCCAGATCATCCATCCTCATACATCATACATACCATTTCTATTGGAAGAAATTTGGATACTAAAACTCAAATGCATAAGGATAAATGTCCACAAAAACATAAGGATCAACATGCCCCATCAAATAGACATGTTAAAGCTAAAGATGAGAAAAAATGATCCAAAAATCCACAAGGACACAAAGTCCTATGAAGAAAAAATAAAAAATAAAATTCATGGATTTTTAAGCAAATAAAAGAAGAAATGCATCCCAAAGTACAATCCAAAGTTGCATCCAAATCTACTCCTCCAAAAGAATCCTCCACTCTTAACATCCACAACTCTACCACCCCTCACATCCCCATCCAATTATCCACATTTCTTCCAACATCTCATCCATTATCCAACATTCATCCCCTATCACACTCCTTTAGTTCAATACTTTGCATAAATCCTTATATTTTTCCATCTTGCCATTCATTTCATACCCCTCACCCTCATTCTCCCAACATTTATGAGCATACCTTAATTACCTTGGTCCATTATAACACTTCTTAAAGGGATACCATTCATGTAATTATATTCTTGAGTCATTCCTCCATAATCTATCAACCATCCACCATCTTCCAAATTCCACTTATCTACATCCTTATCCTCATCCCTCTCCATCCATACTACTCCAAAAATATTAATGAAGAATTAAAAAATCAAAATCAAAAGAAACAATTCATCCAATAATGAAAATCATTTTTTTTTGTGTATTGGAAAAGTACTATGATTAAAATAATTTTTTTGTGGTGCCTTGGACAAGTACCATGATGAAAACCTAGAAAAAAAAACATCATGTGTAATCCTAATCCTCTTATACTCTACAGTTGGGGGCAAGCTTCATCCATGCCATCTTACTTGCTACATCTTATCCATATCTTTCAATATCCTTCGTTCCATATCCCTCACCCTATCTTATTCATCCATATTATCTAAATACATCCTCTCTTCCCACCTTTGATCTTGATCATCCCAGGGGGAAATATCCATACATGCTTTAGAAAATATAAACCCTACTTTATCTACTATCCATACCTCTTGTACACACCATCCTCCTATCTTACACATCCTTTACCACCATCATTCCATCCTCAATTTCATTACATATAGTGTGGGGCATCTTGTTTCCTTGAAACATAGTCCTTGGAGCTCCATCCATCTATCCCCCATCTCCTATCACCATCCATTCACTCAATGTCTCTATCTCCTATACAAGCAGTCCATCCATCCTTCCATCTCTTACCAAGCCTTGGTTCTCCCTTATCATTGGTTCTTATCCATTCCTCTATCCTAACCATCATAAGTCCAAGCATTCCCATAATATATAATCCATTTATCCTCCTCCCATCCATCCAATCTATAAATCCCAAATCAGTCCATCCAAATGCAACCATATCTTAACCATACAATCTAATAATTAAATATAGCTCATCATCCAAAAGTATCCATCGATTTTGATCCAAATCAACCAATAACCCATTGATCAGCTTGAATCCAACTACCATTAGAGGGATGTATCCTCCCTAATACATGGGATAAGTATTATTCTTATCATTAACATTAGCATCCTCATTATCATCCATCTATCCATCCATCAATCAATTTTCATCTTGACTAGGGGTATAATCATGGTTTGTTCTTGGCTTGTCATGTAATGTTTGCTTATTACTTGTGTGTGCTATCATTGTTTGTATTTATCTTGATCTTTGAGCCATATTGATATAAAGGCATCATGGTCTTCTATATCATGGTTTTACAAGGCATATATGTTTTCACTTGACCTTTTTGATCATGCACTTGGCACATTGCCACCTTGGTTCCTTATACCTTGGTGCATAACATCAAGTACAATATCAAATCTAGGTTGCTTATACCACTATAACATGATTCTCACCTATCCTCCCTATCCATCTCTCCATCATACCTATCTCATTTCCATCCATCTTCCTCCATGTCCATTTGGCCTTCTTCCTCCAATCCTCCCATCCATTTCAAGAGCACACCTAAGTTCTTCGAACCCACCTATCCTCTTAAGGGGGTACACCAAACTTTCTCCTTATCATCCTTCCCCATCCTCCCAATGGTTGGGGTATCATGCCACTAGTTCTCATCCCTTTTTTCCCACTATATTTTATTATTCTTTGATACAATGCCACTCCCTACACTCATGATGTCATATCAAAGAGGGGTAAAATATAGACACCTAAATTTGTCCATACTTGACCACACTTGACTTTACCCCATCGTAGCCAATTAAATAACTATTTATTATTTATTTAATCAAACCTTTACCTTTATCCCTCACCCTTAATTAAATAGATTTATTTTATTTAATTAATCTTAATCCTTCACCTGTATCCCTTTCCTTTAATTAAATAAATTTACATTTACTTACATTTATTTAATTAAGTCTAAACATTATTTCCCAAATCCTCCAACTAAATCAATTAATTAGTACTTAATTAATTGATTTACACTAATTGACCTTCATTACCATTTTCCCTAATATTTAATTCTACCTCACCCTCAATCCTTTCTCGCTTAATATTAACCATTAAATCCATCTACATGGATCAATATCTAAACTTTTCATCACTTGAAAAGTGTACTAACCTACCTATCCTACCCTTTTATCACACATGTGTGAGTATATATTTCACATATGTGAAGCCGCCCTACCTCTTATATATGTCATAATGTAGCCACCCTACCTATTACACATGTAATAAGGTATCTAACTTACCTCTCTTACTTGTCATATCCATGAGCCTCCCTATGCGTGTGCTTAGTTCTTACACCTATGACACATGTCATAATTATGCCTCCACCTTGTAACACTTGTCACAAGGCTAAGCTCTCAATTGATTCCCTCACTCTCATTTTATCCTATCTATAACTTGTAGGCCTTCCCTTCCATTTAATCACTTTCCATTATCATACCACTGTGTTGTTATTTTCTTGATCTTTTATCATCCTAACTAAATTTTGTCCTATCTTCCATCCAATCCACCTTGATCATAACATCATTTTGTTTCCATAAGAAACCACATTTCCCCATCCATCACACATCAAAAAGAGAAAATCAAATGGAGCATTGGGTGTACTTCACTTTAGCTCAATCCAAGGAGCAAGGTCATTTGAGGTAAAAGGGTTTGGTATATGCTTTATCTTTTTTTAATTTTCTCATTTTATTATCTTGCTTTCAATATGACCTCCATTTGGGAGAAATAAAATTAACAACACCACCACACTTTTCATCATGATTGCTACATAGAAAATTACTAGTTGGAAATATGTATGAAAAACAACTAAAAGTAAACAACTTGAAATTATTACCTCTTGCAAATAAATAATGTCTAGGTTTTTAAATATGATGCAAGATAATCCTAGAGAAACCTACACCATCTCACCATAGAATCTCATTATGACTCGCAACAAGTAAACAAACGTCATATCTAGATCTCAAGAGTTTTAGATTTGATTGTAAAAAATCATTGTTGGAAGATCACAATTCAAAATAGGTAGCATATAATTCATTAGGTAAAGTTTTTAGAACCATTTATTGCATTGTAACGTTCAAACCAACATATCTCAAGGTAGCATATGACCAGAGGGACCTTCAGATAGAACTGCATAGAGTTTCTTCCCCACCCAATGCTTCGCCAATGAATTTTGGTTGACCCACATATTACACTAGACATTGAGATTTGGAAAATGTCCTAGCTAACACAAATCATTGCTAAAGCTTGGAATTGATATATAATCAACTATGAAATTTATTTAGAGGGAATTCAATCAACAATGAATCGAAGAAAGTCAAGAACCAATCTTAGGAGGATAATAGTAGGATAGTAGAGTGTTCATAGTCTTGCATGTAGGATTGTAATAAGATTTTGGCGGCCTATGGTCTAGTTTATATTTTAATCTTAATGTGCTAGGACAATGAGCCAATTGTAAGAATTATACGATCAATGAGAAGTGGCTTGTTATTATATGTTAATTCCAATGTTTCCACTCTAGGTTGCATGGTTAGATAATCCTTTCTCTTGAATCTTCATCTATGATTGCATAAAGTGGTATTAAAGAAAGTTTTTGATCCATTGGGAGGGCATTCCAATGGATCCAAGGGTGAAAAAATTGCCAACTTGAGGTAGTCAGCAAGTGTTTATCAATAGAGCACTGACATGAGAGAGTTACAACCTTGTAGCTAGATCGTTGACTTGAGGTAGTTGCACCATGTCCAAGGAAATATGCCACCAAGAAGGATGATTGGTATGACCAATGTTGCTAGAAGGATGGAAGAAATGCTAGAAATGATGATGACAATGAGTATCTGATTGGATGTTGTAGAAGATGGGAAAAGAGGCCTAAACCCTAGACTTGAGGATGAGAGTGATGATGTGGAATTAGGAGCTCAAATTGTAGATTTGAATGAGGAAACCATAGAAGAAGAAAAATAAGACCATATCAAGATATTAAAAACTATTTCCAATATAGGTAAGAGACCTATAATTGAGATTTCTATGTGGGCGATTTGAATCCTAAGGAATTGATTGATTGAATAAATGATATGGATTTTAAAAATCCAAGTTGAAAGGACATCCTACTATTTGGTGGAAGGAAGTTCAGTTAGATTGGAATAGAAGGAGGGGAAAAAGGATCATAAAGTGAGATAGGATGGTGACAAAGTTGAAGAATCAATTCTTGCATGTTGATTATGAGCTTGAACTGTTGAAGAGATTGTAAAACCTAAGGAAAAAGGAAAATTTGGTGAAAGTGTACACTGAAGAATTTCATAAGATGATCATGAGAACTAGACATATTGAAGCAAGCAAGGAGAAATTTGCATGGTACATCAATGGGCTGAGGATAAGCATCCAAGAAGATTTGAGCCTGGTAAGGACAATATTAGTTGAAAACGCATACTAGTTTGAGTTGAAAGTTGAAGAAAATTTGAAAAAAAAATTGTACACAAGCAAAGGGTTAGAGGAGGAAGATTCCAAAGAGAGATCGTGAAGTGGTGAAGGAAGGTCATATATAGGACATAATAAGGAAGATAGTTCATACCACAATAATGAAAGGGGTAATAATTTTCGAGGGAGGAATGACAAGAGTTTCTATTGAAATGATAGAGGAAGCAACAATATATACCACAATGAGATATATCAAAGAGGTGACCAAGGGATTCAATAAGATACCATTCAAAGAACTTGTTTCAAATGTGGAGGTGGAGGAAATAGGGCATTTGAATACTACCAAAAGAGAAAAGAATAATGCAAAGGAAGAAACTATTGGATTTCCAAGTTTGGTAGGAAAAATTGGGAAGGGTGAATCATTGGTAATGGGGAGAGCTTTGTTGCAAATATAAACACTTAATAAACCAACACAATGTAAGTGTTTGTTTAATATAAAATGTAAATCAAGAGGTAAGTGTTGTGAATTTATCATTGATAGTGGTAGTATAAATAATCTAGTTTATGAGGAAATGGTGAATAAGTTGAAGTTGAAGAGGATAAAACATCCAAACCCATATAGGATCTCAAGGATTCAAGGTTAACATGAGATACTTGTAAGTGAACAACTTTTGGTGAAGTTTCACATAGGGTTGTACAATGATGAACTATTATGTGATATTATGTTAATGGATTTATGTCAAATATTATTAGGAAGACCATGGAAGTAAAATAGAAAGAAAATTCATGATGGGAGAAAGAACACTTCTATAGTGACCTCAAATGGAAAAAAAGTCATATCCTTATACCTTTAGAAGAAGAGAGAAAAAGTGAAATGTGTGGTACAATGCTAGAATCTATTTGGTCAATGGGAGAATTTTTTTGGATGGATTGAGACATAAGAACATGTGTTTTTCCTTGATTATGAAAAGTGTGACACTCAAAATGCGACATTAGGTGAGGAAGAACCACCATAGAGGGAAGTTATTGAATTGTTGAAAAAGTATTAAGTTATTGTATCATAGAATGTACTAGAAGGATTACTACCAGTTTGGAGTTGAATCATCATATGGATATAATACTAGGATCCAATTTTCTAAAAAAAGGAACATAAGATGATACCATCATAAAATGCAGAGTTAAATAGACACTTGTGTAGGAGTTGCTAAGGAAGCGATTGATTAGAGAAATTTTAAGCCCATGTGTGGTACCAACTATTTTAGCACCAGAGAAAGATGGAGAATGGAGGATGTACATCGACTCAAGAGCTATCCAAAAGATCACTATAAAGTACTAATTCTCATTTCTAATGACATATGACATTATGGATATTTTAATCATGCAAAATATTTCACAAAGATTGACCTAAAGAGTGGTTATCATTAGATAGATGAACAAGGTATTAAAGATTTTTTTTGAAATGTAGATAGTAGTAATGGGTTTTGAAGAACTCAAACACATGTATGAAGTTGACCTAGATTTTGTGGGACCTTGGAAAAAAATAGGGAACCAATTGTAATAGACACAAGTAAGTGGTTGGATTATTTCATTGAAGATAACATGTTATTCAAAGGGAGTCAATTGTGCATCTTTAGGAGCTCAATAAGGGAGAACTTGATCAAGGAAAAACATAGCGGTGGGTTAGTAGGATACTTTAGTATTGATACGATAGTGGCTTTAGTAAGTGAATATTATTTTTGGCCTTAAATATATAAGGATGTAAGGAAGTTTGTTCAAGAGTGTATTACTTGTGAAGTTTCCAAGGGAAGTAGTCAAAATACTGGACTATATCAACATTTGAGAATATTAGAGAGACCTTGGGAGGATATTAGTATGGATTTCATATTAGGGTTTCCAAAAACATCAAGGAGACATGATTCTATATTTGTGATAGTAGACAAATTATTTAAAATGGTACATTTTATTCCTTGTAAGAACACCCATGATGATGCATATGTTGTTGACCAAATTCTCAAGGAGATTGTGAGATTGCCCGGATTACCACAAAGTATTTAATCTCAGATAGGGACATAAAGTTCATAGGATACTTTTAGAAACATTATGGAATAAGATGAAAAATGACCTAAAATTTAGTTCAACATTTCACCCACAAATTGATGGAAAAACAAAAGTGGTAAAATGAAGTTTGGGCAATTGTTACAATGCTAAGTGGGAGATAAGCTAGGAAATTGGGATATAATCATACCACAATAAAAAATTGTGTACACCAACTCAGTGAATAGAATTATAGGGAAGACACTATTTGAAGTTATGATCATATTACAACCATAAGGAGTGGTAGAAATCAAAGACACTAGTAGTGAGGATAACAAACGTGCAAAGGCAAAATAATTTGCAAGATGAACAATCAAGTAAGGGAGAACTTGGAGACAATTAAAAAAAGTATAAAGAATATGCAAATGAAAAGAAGAGACAAAGAATTTTCTGTTGGGGATGAAATGGTATATTTCAGGAAGGATAGGTTTCCAATGGGCACATATAACAAGTTGAAGCTGAGAAAGTTTGTTCCATGTAAGATTCTTAGAACGTTTGATTAGGGAACATTTATGAGGTGGAGCTACCAAAAGCATTTAGTATATCACCTATATTCAACATTACAAATCTTCATCCATATGATGAAGGCTAGTCAAGTGACAACACCACATAAGTTCCTCTAGAAGAACAACTTGTTGGTGAAAATAAATACTTTTCCTAACTACTTAATTAGTGGGGTCCTATTTACATGTTAAGTTCACTTAGGTCCTAGGAATATTTAAGTTGTTTAGATAAGATTTTATCTTTTTAGCTTTTATTATATATTAGAGTCCTCGGTCATTTAATGATGGCTCATGTCATTTAATTATGACACCAATCATTTAACATTTTTGCATTTGGTACTTCATTGCACCTGGCATATATAAGAAAGGTCATTGTGCACTTTTGGATGATACCTTGTCATCATATTTGATAGATCTTAATATCAATCAAGCTCATTTCTTGCATACTCTCTTGTAGAATTTTTTCATTATTTTTACAGGTGGTCTTGGGATAGAGCTAATTTTCAGCTCCTACATGGTATTAGAGCATGACCTTTCAAATTCATTTCGAGATTTGAGGGTAGAGCTATTTCTAGTGAGATGTCTTAGTGAATATTAGTAAGGTTGAGTATGCTCTTCCCTTGCACCCTATGGTGGTATGGGAATTAAAAAACTTGAAAAAAAAACCAATTTTGGGGTTTCCTCTTTGTGGGTTTTATTTCAAGTTAATTTTGGCACATGTTGGAGGTAATCCAAGCTCACAATTAAGTCCAAGATGTAAGAGAAAGTCAAGATTGACTTTTTTTGGGTTAAAATCCAACATATTTTGCTAGATTTATAAAGGTTCAAAGTTGGGAGGTGTTTACCAAATTGGGGAGGTAGCTGATTTTTCAAGCATATTGGGCTAAAATCAACCCTTCCATTGCGTTTGGAAGGCCCAAAAACCCCCATTTTCATATAAATACTTCATATTTGATAGAAAATTATTTTTGGTGAATTTTTTAAAATCTTAGATGACTATCTTAAATTTGATAGCCAAATGACCATCATAGAGGATTATGTTAAATTTGACGGTTAAACGACCATCATACCAACACTCAACCTAGTCTACCAGCTTCTGGTCACATGGGGACCACTCGCCAACCCTTAAGGGGCTTAATTTTGGCCCCTCAAGCCTTAATTTGTAGTTTTTAAAATCACCATAACTTGACTCGAGTATCAAATTTTTTGAAAATGAGATATTGTCAAAATGACAATTCTGATCACTTTCTAGTGCTATAGGTTATTTTTCCATATTTTTCTTCTAGAATTTTTAATTTTTTCTTGAATTCAGATCTCCCATATGGACCTTTGAGCTCTTAAATTTTTTCTCAGATCTTCATTTTTCATGAATTTTGAGGCATCAAAAAGGTATTGAGGAGCTCTATCATTGTGCCCATGTACTTTTAATAGATTCAACCCCAGGTATTATTTATTTAGTTTTTCACATTTGGCATTGCGATTGATTACTTGGACATCTTGACTCATAGAGAGGTTCTATCTTTTTAAGAAGGCTTCATTTGTAGTATACATCATGTTTGGGGGTTTCTAATTGCAATTGAAGGTTTTAGTCTTTGTAATTTTGGATATTTATGATAGTTCATTACGGGGTTTTTATTTCATCTATCTTTGATTATGTTGGAAAGGGGAAACTATAAACAATGAAAAGATGGCATCATAAAACATCTTCATTGGATTCATTTGTTGCCACATTTGTATGGTCTAGTTCCCCCTCTAGGTACAACTAGTAAGAAATTTGTTTTGAATTACAAAAGGGATCATGTCTTAGGAGTTATTTTTATGCATGTAAATGATAATATTTTGAATGTTGTTGTTCATTTTGAGCGTCCTCATGTTCTTTGGACTAAAATTTGGGAGATATATAGAGATCCTAATACTTAGCCATTCCTAGATGACCCTATTTCAGATTGTCTTGTGCCTCTTTATTTTTTAAAATGGATACCCTATGATTATGATACTATTTAGGAGTTTAAAGATTTTGAGTATTTTGAATCTTTAAATAAGGATGATGAGGTTTCTTCAAATGCCCCTTCTTCTCCTTTAAAGATGGTTGTTGATCCTTCGTGCCTTTAGTGATTCCTTGTGCAAAGTCATTGATTGAGGCTCCCATCATTCCTATTCAATGGGACCATTCATCTTATTTTGGCTATTCATTAAGAACTTCCAGTGATTCATTTCAATATATATCTCATTATCTTCCTGATTGGGATTCCTATTTATCAAACATTGCATCCTTGTTTGTGGAGTCTTACATTTTAGATTTAGAGGACACATTTGAGGGGTTATCTCTCCTCTTTGATGATAGTCATTGCACATTTATTTCCATTTACTATCTTTATCTTTGTATCTTGTTTAAAATCAACTTTTGCATAGTCCTGGTTTGTCACCTTCTTCATTGATTGGGCATGTACTTGATTTGATTGTGACATCATCATCTTCATTGGATAAGGAGACACGTGAGAAAATTTCAAAGACATCATCATCCATGTTTATGCTTCTTTCTTTCAATTCCTATCCAAAATGAGAAGCATTCCCGCATTTGTACTTGGTTTTGTTTCTTTCGAAAGGGAGACAAGTTGTTTGCCAACATTGGATCATGTTTTGTCTTCATACACTTACCATTTTTGCAGGAGATTACACGATATGGGGGGGCTACATAGTTTCTCTCTCTTTCCCTCTTATGGAGGGTCATTGATTGTATATTCATGATGGATTTAGTCCTTGGGGGTATCATTGAGTCCTCCATACATCATCCTTGTTTATATCTTTTATCTTTTTTGGAGAGGGGCTTTTTGCCATTTGGTTTTTCTCCTTTTATCTGTTTGTGAGAGATTGCATTTGTATTTATACATGGGTACCTAAAGTGGCCACGTAGCTGGGACCCATCCTTGCATCATTTGCATAATAATTGCTTCTCCTTAAGTTGCACTTAAGTGGGGGGGGTGTTGGTGTAAATAGGTACTTTTCCTAACTAATTAATTAGTGGGGTCCTATTTACATGTTAAGTCCACTTAGGTCCTAGACATATTTAAGTTGTTTAGATAAGATTTTATCTTTTAGCTTTTATTAAATATTAGAGTCCTAGGTCATTTAATGATGGCTTGTGTCATTTAATTATGACACCAAACATTTAATGTTTTTGCATTTGGTACTTCATCACACCTTGTATATATAAGTAAGGTCATTGTACACTTTTGGATGATACCTCATCATCATATTTGACATATCTTAATATCAGGAAAACTCATTTCTTGCATACTCTCTTGTAGAAGGTTTTCTATTTTTTTTGTAGGTGGTCTTGGGATAGAGCTAATTTTCAGCTCCTACACAACTAACACATAAACCATAAGAGCATATAGAACAAATTTTGGATAGTAGAATTAGATGTAACACCATAAATAGGTATTATGGAGAACACCTAGTCAAGTGGAGAGGTAGACTAGTAGAAGACACATCATGGATTTCACAAGCTAAGATGGTTAACTTAGATTTCCTTTAGAATTGACAAAGTGTGGGACTCACTTTTCAAACAACCTCAATTATCCATTGCAGGAGCATCCTAGAGAGACCTATCACATCCCACTAAAAAATGTTATTATAATTCATCGTAGAGAATTAGAGTTCTATAATAGCTCACAAACATCATATCTAAATCCCAAGAGTTTTGGATTAGATTGCATAAATTTATCATTGTCACAAGATCATAGTTCCAAACAACTAGTATACAATTCATTAAGGAAAGTTTGTGGAATCCTTCCATACCTTGCAACATTTAACCCAACATATCTCAAGGTAGCATGGGACCAAAGAGACCTTCAGTTAGACTTGTATCAAGCTTCTTCAAAATCTGATGGTTCACTAGTGGATTTTGGCCAACTCATTCATTACATTGGATATCAAGATTTGGAAAAAAATTATGGACAACATAAATCATTCGTAAATATTGGAACCGATATATAATCACTTATGCAACTCATGTAGAGGGAATTCAATCAATAGTGAATCGAATATAGTCGAGAACCAATCTTAGGAGGATAATAGTAGGATAGTAGAGTGTTTGTAGTTTTACATGTAAGCTTGTAATAAGCTTGTGGAAATCTATGAGCCAATTTCTATTTGTAATTTACATGTGATAGGACAATGAGCCAATTATAAGAATTCTATGATCAATATGAAGTAGCTTGTTATTTTGTGTTAATTCTTGTGTTGACTTTAGGTTGCACAATCGAATAATCATTTCTCTAGACTCTCAATCTATGACTACATCAAAGTCCTTGTGTGAATGTCTTGCATTATGTGTTTTTTTTTTAATATTCCATAAGAGAAAATTCATTAATGGAGATAATTCAAAGGTATATTGTTGCTATCTAACTCATCCAATGATGCATAGCTATTTTCCAAGAATTCTTCTTTTGTTGATGGATTGAAACTTTGTAGTTAGAAAATTGGTGCAAAATTTCTTTGCTTCTCCAAAACATTTTCTCCATCTTCTAGAATCTAATTTAAACTAGATGAACACCTTGAAATCACTTGAGGAGAAGGGGAAGGCAATCTAGCTAACACTTTTGTTTGATAGAACACCATGCTAACCAAAAGTAGTGTTTTGACAAATCTAGGTTTATTCACCTCACTATTAGCAAGTGGTTTTTTGGCCCATAACTCTAATTGTTTTTTGTAGTTCTCCATTGTTGTCCATATTTCCTTTTTATTTGAGTAGGAGTGTCATTTGTAGCCTTTGACAAGCTTGGCTCTAAGGGCAACAAGGGGACAATCCTTGATCTTTTGCTCAAAGGATTGACACTTGTAGAAGGTGTTAGTTAGGTTGAGATAAATAACTCTTTAACAATGGTACATTTTCCTAATTTGAATGTCAATCAATTCCTTTAGATCTTTAGAAAGATATATCCCAACACAAACACTTTTGCGAATGAGTAGAAAAGAACTTGTTGGGCTTAACACAAACAATATAGACTAAAGACACAACAAGGTGATCCAAAGGCCAAGGCAAGGGTAGATGATGAGGATTCATAAGGTATAATTCTACATAAGTTATAACATATGATTATTATTCTATTAGTTTACTATATTTTCTTTCATCCTATGTAAAAAGGTAAAACATAAAAGTCAAAAGTAAATGTTAGTTTCATAAGTTTTTAAGAAGTTAGCTTAAGTTAGAATTTTTTTATTTTTTTTATTAATTGATTTTTGTTTTCTACTTCACGTTAAAATTTGGATGATATTCCAAATCTTTAAATTAACATACATTATTCCTATATATTTGTATTTTCTTCTCGTGAAGCAGTTATTGGAATACAAGTTTACAATTGTTTTGGTTGTAGAGATTACTATCCATAGTTGAATTTGATCTCCAACTTTTGTTGCATCAAATTTGGCTTGATATTCCACATCAATAGACCAAGGAATTCACCCCACAAGGACTTGGAGAGGTCACTCTTCAAAGACAACAAAGTGTTGCATCTAAGGTTAAGAAACTAACAAAGAGCTATGCACATACCAAGGGTTATGTTTGAGATTGGCTAGCTTTCAGAAAGCTAAAAATGCAAAACTGCTTAGTAAGGTTTTGGATGGCTTCAAGCCAAGCCGCATGAGGGACCCAAGCTTTGTTAATCCATTTTTGAAACAAGCTTTCAAAAAAGGTCTGCTTGACAAAATAAATTATTAAAGTAATTTTTTTTAACCATTTATAAATGTTATCAAATTATAAAATATGCAATATCACATCAACTAGAATTTCATAAAACACACCTCATGAAACACCTATAATACAAATTTCTAAAAAAAGATTTTGAAGAGCACTTCTACACTTTTAAACTTACTTTGATATAACTACCATTGTTAGAAATTTAAAACCATTTATTAAAAAAAATTGAGGAAGGGAGAAAAATAAAATAAAATGGGAGGACTAAACAATTTCTGAAATAAAAAAGGGCAAGATGATAAAAAATATGCTGAACAAACAACAAACACATATGACCTCCGATTATCAAGATACAGGATACAGGGAGGTTGGAAAGTCTATTATTTGCTCCAAAATAGGTGTAGGAAAGCTGAACTTTGGGATTGGAAAACCAAGAAAACCCTTTTTGGTTTACTTGTCATGCCGGTTGTGCTTTATGGGTGCGAAGTGTGGGGAAGCAACACATCAAAGTGCAGTTGGAGACAGATAGAAAGAATCCAGAAACACCTAATAACAAATAATCTCAAAGTTAAAGCTACTGTTCCTTATGAAATCCTGCTAGCTGAGGTGGGAGCTTTTCCTTTGGAAGCTTCAGCGATAACCCGGTTGTTAAGTTATCTAAAAAAGGTTGAAAACATGGATAACCACCGGTGGCCCAAAACGGTTATGGAGGAGATTCTAGTCCGAAGAAAGAAAACATGGATGAAACAGAACATCAAGTGGCTGAACAAGTGGAACATCAAATTACATGAGTGTCCTGACACCAACAGTGAAATAAAAATCTATGTGAAGGAAAAATTCAGGACTGCCATGTGGTCAAATCAGATCGGACGAAAAAAAGCATATTACATCAAAGAGTTTAACCCAGCTAAGGAACATGGTGAAAAACCATATTTAGGTGCAACTATTAAAGGGAAAGCGAGGCTATTAATTGCTCAATTGAGAACGGGGTCCCACCATCTTAGATGTGAGACTGGTAGGTGGAAGACTCCTAAGGAAACTTGGGAAGAAAGAACGTGCTTATTTTGTAATAAGGGAGTGGTGGAAACGGAGTGGCACTTCGTCATGGAATGCACAGCGTACGAAAATATCCGTAATCAGTACTCAAGTATTTCAGATGTGGGCAATATGCAGCAGTTATTTGAGGAGGATAAGATAAATCAGACGGCTAGCCTCCTAGTCAAAATTAATAGCAGGAGATCTGATCTGGAGAAGAGTCTGGAGACAAACTAAGTTGTTGAGTGTCTCGGTCCCATAGGCTGTTTAGTCTCGTGGACGTCATTAAAATCTTTCATTCATTCATTCATCTAATAAAGTCTGCAAAATGTCGTGCGAAACACAGATGTAGAAAACTTCTACGCAGTTTATTTAGAGAAGCATTCTCAAACGCTATATTTCTTGGTTAAAATTTTAAAAAAGTAGTCCGTTGGGAAGTCCATACCATTTGAAGCGTGCATTGCAGTTCGACTAATAATTAAGTTTAGTCTATTGATAAGAGTTGATTGGAGCTGACAAAACCTGCAAGTGAAAGAGTTCCTGCGTGTTTGTGTACTGTGTTTTAAATGAAGGTAGGGGAAGCAGGAACTGATTTTGTAATGGAAGACATATATAATTACCGACAGAATGAGAGAAATTTTAAGAAAAAGGAAACAACAATGGACCGTAATTCGCAAACCCCGTCTACTTGTTGCAGTCATCGTACCTCCAAAGCTTTGCCCACATCAAGGTTTGCTACACGCAGCAGTGGTTGTACCCATTCAACTTGTCCGAAAAAACAGGTATGGAACTTAAGAATCGATGATCAATGCCTTGCAGGATTATAATTTTTCTTGGATAGGTAAATTGAGTGTCAGACTTGTTGGGGACTTGAATCAGTGATCCAGCGTTTTGCAAATTTGAAGTAGTGGCATAGGAGGAGGTTTGTGTATGCTAATTTAGTTGGGGAGCAGATATGAGAAGTTTACGCGCTGCGAATAAAGCCTTTGGGGCGAAAATCATTCAGAGACCATATAAGAAGTACAGACGATCATCTGGAACTTTTAAAAAACCCTCAAAATAAAAAAAATAAGCCCTAAGAAAATGCTACTTTTTAAATCCAAAGTTCTGTAGATGAGTCTCTAAAACGCAGTCTAGCTTCTGACATGAATTTATAACCTGAACTGAGAGGCGAACGAGTGTTGGATTCCTGCAGTGTGTTTTGTATGGTCTACCAAGTATATGCCCTTGTAGGCTGCAGTTTTTATATGTTTAATAATATAGAGATAAAATAGGCTAAAATTTATGTTGAGTTACAAATAAATTTTCTTTGTCAACAGTTTCATGCCTTCCACGCCGGTGCTCATTCTCTGCATAACTCTTGTTTTCTCTGCATAACTCTTGTTTTTCTCTACTCGATTTCCCATTCCTTCGTTGCTGCTACACTCAGCGAATCTTTTGTCAGTTAATGGGCTCTGGTGAACCTCTACTGTGGCCTATGAATGAAAGAAATGAACGTGTGATCTATGGAGGACAAGGATTGCTGCGGCCACTTTTGTGATTCCCAAATCACTATTATTAACTTGTTTTTTTCTTTCTTTTTAATAGATAAACTGCGGGATTTTACTTGGGACCCTCACCCTTGATGATATAAGTGTCCCAATGGGTTATAACTCCTGCACACAGGGCTGTAGCCGCTGTACAAAACAAGAGTTAGCCTATATGGCAACACATTGAAGAAGGACCAAAAAGCATATAAACACAAAAAAACTCCCCTAAAACTGACAACAGAGACAAAGCAAAAATCACGAAAGCTACTACAGATTATGACGAATTGGTAACCTTTGGGGCCCAAGGATTAGTTCCTTGGTCCTCCAGCAGCCCTCAGCCCATGCCCCTGTCGGGTTCAATCCTATCATGAGTAGATACTCCTCTGGGAAAATCTGAACAAGACAATGTTTTGGGTAGATTTCATAATCTGCGGATGATCTCTCCTCTATCTGCTATCAGCTTTTATGTTTGGCAATATCATTATGCTTTTGCTTATCGAAGTTTGATTCTGAAAAACTCATTAATAATTTGATATTGAATGATGATGTGATAATGTGTCTGACACAGAATAAAAATTTCTGTTTAGTACATTCTGTTGTAGATATAAATGATTGTGCATTTTGATTTTTTTGTTTCAAAACAAAGTGAAAATATTGCTAGGAAATCGTTTCATTCAGATTTCTGTTCAACTCACATTGATTTGTCTTGGCCATTTAGGTTTATTTATACAACTGGTCTTTGATTAGAGTAGGTGGAGATCATCCTCAGAATGGCACCACTGGAAATGGAATACGGGTAGCACTTGAAGGCTTCACAACAACAGAGTAAGGGTTCATGTAATACTTATTCTTAATATGCCACCATTTTGCATATGAGTTGTACTGCATAGACTTTTGATTTCTTACTCTATGGTATAATTTTTGTGTGTTTTACATTGTTACAGTTTACTTGATGACGGAAAATTTAGAACTGCACCTCTAGAATCCCGAATAGAAAAGTGCAAGCTGAGAACAGTTGATGGGATGAGCATTCTCCTAATGGGTGTGATAGACGAACAATGCAGTTATGAAAATGGTTTTCCATTGCAAGTATGAAGAATGATCTTAGTCTTTTCTTGTGGGCTACAGCATTTTGATATATTTTTGAATGATTGTTATGTTGTGCCTTTGTAGGTAATCCATTTATTTCTGACTGGTTTCCCATTTAATTGGAACCATGTTCTTAATATATGCTTTGGCCAACCAAGTTTGAATGTGACTGTCCTGCCAGCTAGTAAAGAGAAGGAATCTGTATGGCAGGAAAAGGATGAAACTCAGAATTCTGGTTGTATAGAAACACACATGAAGAACATGGGAACTGGCAAATCAGGTTTACTACAGGCAGAGGAAAAAATATTAAAAGTGGAGGAAAAGCTGTCCAAAGTAACATCTAGAGAATTCTTAGCAAGAGGCAGCAAGAGGGGAAGAAATGGCTCCCAACCTATTCGATTATCAAAGCGACTTAAATGTGCCGATTTAAACATAAACAGCAAGCCAAAAGTGTTCACTCCATCTGTGGGGTTAGTCGAGAATTCTGATCATACCGTATGTGTAAAAACCAAAAGGAAAGATATGACTCCAGATCAAATGTACTTGTGTACAGAAGACTATAAAAACTTTGAGAGAAATGATCATTTGACTGAATCTGTCAGTAAGTTGTTGAGGAGGAAATCTCTCAACTTCTCAGTTTCCCAGGAAGACGAAGTTTCTGTTAAGACTAAGGAGAATATTGTTTGTAATGTCTTAAGAAGCATGAAGGAAACTAGAGAATCTGTGAAGCAGATTGATAGTGGGAGTTTTCCTGATGAAGCCAAATTAACACAATTTGTGTGTTCATTTACAAAAGAAATTGGTGGTGCAAACCAGACAAATAGCTGTTTTGCCAATGCAGTAGATAGTTTTTGTCAAAGAATTGACAAGAGTGAAACTGAGCAATCTCCTTTGGTGAATGTGCATTTGCAGCAACTGGAAAACAATTGTACTTCAGGAGTAGAACAAACACAAAAAAATCAGGTGCCAGTTTCAGAATTCCCCAATATTGCTTACAAAACAGGAAAGTTGATACCTTTGGATATGTCAGTTACAAAAAAAAATAGAACGAATAAATCTTCTCAAGCATCAAGGGGTCAATTATCTGGTGAAATTACAGAGGAGGCTGTAAAAAAAATCTCTGATGTTGAACACGAGATTCATAGTGACCACATCATCCGTACAAGGAGATTTGCTAAAAAATGTAAAAAAAACATCCTATCTCCATCCAATTCAGAGTTTAGAGCAATTCCTAATGAAACAATCAGCCCTGGGGAAGATGGGAAGGCGCAGATTGAAGTAGACTGTTTGGCAGATGATGCTGATTATAAGTTTTTGTGTAGGAAGGAAGATGTTTTGTCTGCTTCTGCAGAAAATAATCCCTTTTCATTACCAGAAAATCGCCTAAATAATGATGTCAACAAATGTGTGAAACAAGTGGACATAGCAGGCACAAATAGAAAGGGAAGGCTTAAGATCAGAACAAGTTGCACAGAACAACCTCCTGAACTTTTGGAGGCATCTGTGTGCTTTCAAACCAATGTGAATGACAGTGTGATGCTGAAGTGCAATGATATAACTGCAACTTATGGTACTACTCCTTGCCAGGGAGCAAGTGAAATTGAACATGGTGTGGCATCTAAGAATTTCACTGAAATTGCAAATGATCATCCAGAGGGAAATGATGATGGGGAAGGCAGCATGCAAACTCCAAAGACTGGGATAGAAATAAATATGCAAACTCAAACTAAAAAAAGGCAGTTAGTAAATGTAAGTTATTTTCCATATTATATTTAGTCTAGTGTTAAGGTTTGTTTAATGTTGATTTATTTTTCTTTTTATTGGTTATAACTTATATGTGATATTGTATCTGTGTATTCTATTGTTTGCAGAATATACCACCCACTCCTCCACGTCACATACATATGACTTCTAAAGAGGTTTCAAAAGAACTTGGCTTAAAGACATCAAGATCTGGTGAAATTTCTGATACTTTTTCCTATCAATTTTAAATTCCTTTATAACTTTTCACATCTTCAGAATATTAACGGCAAACTCTCTGAACTTGAGATACTGCATTTTGATGTTGAACATTGAAGGGTGTTCTCTACTAAAATTTGGAATATGTATTGAATGCATAACATATCGATGCAAATTAATCTCTTGAAAAATTCCTATATTTTCATATGTCAAACTTTTTCAACACCTACAGAATGATTTTGTTCAGTATGTGTTTTATCCTCCACTGCTTAGATTGAAGTAGACTGTTTGGCAGATGCTGCTGATTTTGAATTTAACTTTACATGTATGAAGGAAGATATTTGTCTGCTTCTGCAGAAAATAAGACCTTTTCATTACCAGAAAATCACCTAATTAGTAATGTCACCAAATTTGTGAAACATGTGACCAAATTAGGCACAAAGAGAAGGGGAAGGACTAAGACTAGAACAGGGTGTACAGATCAATCTCAACTTTCAGAGGCATTTTTGTGCCATCAGACCAATGTGAATGATGGTGTGATGTTGAATTGCAATGATATAAATGCAACTTGTGGTACTGCTCCTTACAAGGGACCAAGCAAAATTGAACATGCAATGGCATCTGAGAATTGCACTGAAATTGGTGAGAACTGTCCAAAGGGAAATGAGAATGGGGAAGGCAGCATGCAAACTCCGAAGGTTGCGATAGAAATAAATATGCAAACTCAGACCAAAAAAAGGCAGTTAGTAAATGTAAGTTATTTTGTATATGATATTTGGCCTAGTGTTAAGGTTTGTTTAATGTTGATCTATTTTTCTTTTTATTGGTTATATGTGATATTGTATCAGTGTATGCTATTGTTTGCAGAATATACCACCCACTCCTCCACGTCACATACATACGACTCCTAAAGAGGTTTCAAACGAACTTGGCTTAAAGACATCAAGATCTGGTGAAATTTCTGATACTTTTTTCTATCAGTTTTAAATTCCTTTATAACTTCTCACATCTTCATAATATTATTGGCAAACTCTTTGAACTTGAGATACTGCATTTTGATGTTGAACAGTTGAAGGGCGTTCTCTACTAAAATTTGGAATATGTATTGAATGCATAACATATCGATGCAAATTAATCTCTTGAAAATTTCTATATTTTCATATGTGAAACTTTTTCTACACCTACAGAATGATTTTGTTTAGAATGTGTTTTATCCTTCACTGCTTAGATTGACATAGACAGTTTGGCAGATGCTGCTGGTTTTTAATTTAACTTTATATGTATGAAGAAAGATATTTGTCTGCCTCTGCAGAAAATAAGCCCTTTTCATTACCAGAAAACCACCTAAATAGTAATGTCACCAAATGTGTGAAACATGTGAACAAATTAGGCACAAAGAAGAGGGGAAGGCCTAAGAATAGAACAGGATGTACAGATCAACCTCAACTTTCAGAGGCATTTTTGTGCCACCAGACCAACATGAATAATAGTGTGATGTTGAAATGCAATGATATAAATGCAACTTGTGGTACTACTCCTTACAAGGGATCAAGCACAATTGAACATGGCACGGCATCTGAGAACTGCTCTGAAATTGGTGAGAACTGTCCAAAGGGAAACAGCAATGGGGAAGGCAGCATGCAAACTCCAAAGAGTACGATAGAAGTAAATATGCAAACTCATACCAAAAAAAGGCAGTCAGTAAATGTAAGTTTTATGTATATGATATTTGGCTCAGTGTTAAGGTTTGGCTAATGTCAATCTACTTTTTCTTTTGATTGATTATATATGATACAGTATCTTTGTATTCTATTGTTTGCAGAATATACGACTTACTCCTAAGCGTCGTGTACATACTACTCCTGAAGAGGTTTCGAAAGCATTTGGCTTAAAAATGTCAAGATCTGGTGAAATTTTTAGTTCTCTTTTCTAGTAATTTTAAATTCCTTTAGAATTTGTCACATCTTCAGGAGATTATAGGCAAGCTCACTGAACTTGAGATACTGAGTTTTGATGTTGAACAGTTGAAGAATGTTCTCTATTAGAAGATGTATTGAATGCATAGATAACATATCGATGCAGATCAATGTCTTAAAATTCCTATATTTTTACATGTGAAACCTTTTCAACACTTATAGAATAGTTTTGTTCAGTATGTGTTTTAACCTTCACTGCTTAGGTTACTTGACATAGGTAGGCAATTAATTTAAACTTAATGTGTGCTCTTGGAATCTTTGTTTGCTTCAATGAACAAGGTTAGATTATGATTCTTACAGAAGCAAGCTGTATGCAGGGAGATTACTTGTACCGCCACTTGCTCACTGGTGCAACCAAACAATTGCATATGATATGGTTAGTTCCTTAATTTCTCATAGTATTAATGCCCAAATTTAGTTAACATTTATGTTGATATTTGTCCATCAATATGTTTATTCTCTCAGTTATCTGCTTTGTCTTTGGAATTTTTTGTTTTACTGATCTGTAAGTATTAGATTTGCTTCTAATGTGTTTTTTTGGGATTTATTATGTTCAATCCTTTTCACAAACTGCTGCATATAATGGTCTTATACATCTGCATGTTTAGGAAAATTGTATCGCCTGGTCTTCAAGTTGTTGCTATGCTTTGTCAAACATTTGTTGAATTGGTATATACTTGCATGGTTTCCATACAAATATTTGTTAGATTTAGGTGTGTACATGTTGCAAGTCTTGGGAACGATTGTAATATTTAATATTTGTGTATGTTACAAATTTGCTGACTACTCGTGAGAGTTTTTGCTGGCTGAGTACTCCTAGAAAAAAGTCACTGTCCCTATTTGCCGAGTTTTCCGCAAGTCATAGTCTCCAAACTCGGCGAGTTCATGCGAAAAAATCACATGTCACAGAACATGTAACCCTATGTGGTAAAAATGCACTAAAAATGTGGCATAAACACTGAAAAAAATGGTTGTTTGGCTTTTGAGTATTCTTGTGTGAATTGGAGTGAAAATACATTGTTTTTTGCTTTTTTAAAAATTATGAAAATGTTGTGTGCCATGAAGGTCTGTGTGGTTTTGAAGGTCTTCATTTGGGTTTGGTGGCAGGGGTTTTGCACCATGATATGGAATGCACTAGGGGTGTTGCCCCTAAACCTTGCAAGGGGATGCTACCTCTTGACTCCAGTAGCACAAACCCCTACCAAACTCATTTGATACATTTTAATATTTTATAGCTGTATTTTGCATAAAATTAAAGTTTTTTTCCAAAAAATTAAGTATTTTTTAAGTTGCCAAGTTAGAATTTTTTGGTCTGTTGTGTTCAAGTTTGCAAATTGTGTTATAAGGTTTGGCCCTCACACATGGAGCAAATCTCAAGATTCCTTGGGTGGCATACTCCAACACTTGGAAAATGTGTTATGGTGGGTGTAGGAGAGCATTTGATATATGCAGGTTACAAAGTGGGCTAGAAAAGTCATTTTGGACTATCTATTTTGGGCAGTGTGTAAGAGCATCTTGGAAGAGGAGTTACATCTTCCAAGTAGAGTGCCTATTTTGACTAGTCAAATGGTGGGAGTTACACTTGGATGCAGGAAAGGTGGTGCTTGGGTTTGAATGGTCCTCTTGACCATGACTTGATGGATGCTCTTTGTGAAAGTCCATTGTTTTGATGAAAACACATTGCTAAATCTTGTAAATACAGGCCTTGGGATAGAGGTTTTGTGTCAATTTTTGATGGTATTGCAGGCTTTGCAGTTTTTTAGTGAGGGTTTAACTATTTGATTGTTGACACCATAGTTTAAAAACTTGTGACTGAACAAAGCTCAGCATGCCTACACTTGACTTAAACTCGATGACTTGCTAAAAGCTCAGAGAAACTCACCAAAACTTGGCAAATTTTCCAAATGTTAAACTAAAGCACAAAAATCTGCCCTTGAGTTTTCTGCAAACAAACACAAAATGTAAAGCACATAAAACATTGATTCACATAATAATTTTTCTAACCTATGGTTTATCTCTTACAATCAAACATCAATTACATACACAAATCATAATGCAATAACAAAACTCTAAATCATTGAAAATTTCCATCAAGCACAAAACCATGGCAGAGTCATCACGTTCTTGCAGCAACCACATGGTAGAGTCGTGAGACTGTTACTAGAATAACGCTTTTTTAGTTTGTAGTCACAAGGGTTTTTCCCAATTTGTATTCATGAGGCTTGTTTTATTTATAGTTGTGAGTCTTGTGATGGCATCTTACGGCCATAGGAAACACATTTGCATATGTAGTTGAGGCTTCATGTCACAAACAAAATATCAAACACCTGCATGCGAGAACTAGTTGTGATTAGTGGGTTTTCAGATCAGACTTCCAATTTCTCAGTGAATTTTTTGCCAAAAAATTGCCCATCAGTGTCTGGGCAAGTGACTTTGGACCTGATTTCTATTGTAAAAAACTCACAACTCAGCAAGTTTGTAGGTGATTTTTAGATCTATTGTTGATCCAGAGGCTGCATTGCATGTAGGCTCTCCTCATTGCATTGTATTTGTTAATTATAGCCATAAGAGTTTTCCTAGGATATATTTTTTGTCATTTCACTTCTGTTCCATTTTATCTCTTTTTTCATTCTTTGTTCAGTTTTAATTAAGTCTGATTTCTGATTTAGAGCAAGTACAATCCTTTTTTATGTTCCTAATTAAGAATAAACACTATAAAATCAACAATTGGTATCAAATTTTGCATTTGGCTTGATCCTGTGAAGGAGGGGATGCCTTCTTTATGATGTTTTCATTGTTTGCAATGGAAACATTTGCATATGGGTTGAGATCATATTTGAAAATCAGAACCAACGCCTTGAGAGTTGAGACTGAGAAGTTCAACAGATAAAACTTAAGAGTTGTGGAAATTGAAGATGAAAGATCATTTAGTGGAAACAGATCAATGGATTGCAATAACTACTAGATCTGGTACTCCACCCATAGGAATGAATCAAGATTCATTATTACAAACTTGACAAATTGGCAAGAACCATTATCAGGTTATGTCTTTTTTTATTAAGTCATTATGAATGTTTTAGGTGAAAATACTGTTTGGGGTTTATGGGATAAAATTGCAGCATTGTATCAACTTCAGAGACCCTATGACTAATTATCTAAATGCATCTAATATTGTGGTGAGACAACTAGCTTCCTTAGATGCAAAAATGGAAGAAGAGGACAAATATATCACTTTTTGCTTTGCTCATTACCTGATTCATGGGACAATCTCATCATGGCTATTAGTTGTACATCTATTAAGTTAAAATTTGAAGTAGTTGTGCTGGCTCTCCTAAGCGAAGAGCCAAGGAGAAAATCCATCTAGATGATTCCTGTAAAGATGTGCTATTTGTAAGAGGCTGGTCTAAAGAAAGAGGGAGCAAAAAGTGATGCAAGAACATTTGGAGTGTACGAGCAATCTTGTATCAACCCCGATTTTTTTGTTTCTTTTAATGTTTTTTTTTGCAATTAGTTTATTGATTTACAGATATCTTGCAGTAGTATAAGTCAAGTTTTGGGCACTACATATCACCGGGCACTCATGTTTCAAGATTTACAATCTCATAATTGCAACCACAAGATTTTTAATTTTTTTTTAGTTCACAATTAGTTTTTTTTTTTGATATGTTAGTTGTGGTCTGGCATCCACTCCCTTGTATAAAAAATTGAAGTTAACGACAGCCTGAGCATCAATCCTTTAACACGGGTGCTTTGAAAGTTCCAACATCAGCCAAAAACCATCTTTATTGAAATATTAAATAATTGCTTCTATATACTAAGAACTTCAACGATGAATGTAATTGACTTGTTGCACAACAACCAAATTTAGTTGCACAACAAATAAGTACTATTGCCCAACAATAGAAAACTTGTTACATAGCAATTGATGACTGTTTTTAAGTAATTAGTTTACTATTAAATTTTTGTAGCAATTTATTTATTGTTAGGTGGCTAGGTTTATGTTTGATTTATTTTTGTTTTTCCCATTTTGTTTTTTTGTTTTTGTTTTTTTTTCGTTTGTAAGCGCTTTTTTTTATCTTGGAGCTATGAACTAGAGAGGCCACAAATATGGGACTATGGGTCAAGCTTGTGAGCACATTGGGTCCATGAAGGCATAATGCCTACCTATAATCACAATAGCCCAGCAGAGACTTGAACCCTGGTGGCCATAGCAACAATGCCACCACTTAACCATCACACTATGCGATGAACCCCCCTTTTTCCCATTTTGTTAGGGTTTTAGTTAATTTCCATTCTTTTGAAAAGTAAATGGCATCCATAGGTAGATTATGAACATTGAAACCATAATTTGTAATTTTTTTTATATTGAAACTTGAAGTTGATATGTATTGAACTCATTTTTTGGTTGATGATGTATATTGAACTGTATTGTTTTTCTATATATGAAGGAAATCGTTAATATGTTTCCTAAATTTACTGTTATGCATGTTTTTGAAGATTTTTTTTACCAAATTTATGTGTTTTTTAATGTTTGGAAAATTTGCCTAGTTATTTCATAGTGTTTCCCAAGCCCCAAGTGATTGAAATTATTGGCTCAACCAAGTTATTACTGAGTCCAATTTTTTCAACTATGATTAAGATGATTTTACTTTAGTAGGTTGATAATTACTTAAATAGTTACTAATAGATTTATTGGGTTAGATAAGTCAATTGTTTAGGCAGTTTGTAAAACAAATTACTAATGGCCAACTTTATCTCCTCCATGAAGATAAGCTATTTTATCTCTTCTTCTATGCACAATGTCTTCCTTTGCCTTTGGAGGCGTAACTTTGTGAGTGTATTATTTGTAGGGTGTGGATTGATGTGATACCTTGAACATGTTGTCTTTAGTAGTTTTTTTTTGTGTTATCTACTTAAAATGGTGCTTTTAAATTTGACTTTTTTAATTAAATAAATTTGTGGATGTTTTGTTCAAATAATCGATGTTATATTTACTTGAGAAGCGAAAGCTTCAATAAATAGATTACAAAGACCTTTCTAAAAGAAACAAACGTTAACAAAAGACTAAATTAGAAACTAACTAAAGATGACTAGATGACCATTAACTAAACAAATAGAAAGATATTATACTAATACCCTCCTCCCTTAATGGTCATCGTTCTAACTACCCAGAGAAATGACAGAGAAGATTGCCTCCTTCTTCTCAGAATGCTTTTGCAACAAAAGACAAGAGCCTACCATTGACTTTGCCACTTGAGATGAGTCTACCACCAACCCTCCTAGAAACTGCAAAACTTTTGGAAAAGACCAAAACTGATTACAAAACATCCAACTTGATGTTGGGTAACAGAATTGTCCCTCCCTATAACCAGAGACACACTGAGAATAACTGCCACAATTTTGAGGAAAAATCGGCAAACCCTCCAAACTTTTGCAGATGAGCACGATGCTCCAAAACAAACTACAAGAAGTCAGTTGTGCAGATGTTCGCCCCAACAACTCTAGGTGCGACCAAAACAGGTTGCAACAAACCACGATTTTTGAGAAAAAAATTGCAAAACCCTGAAATTGAAGTTTACAAAGCATCGGTTTTTTGGAAAAAATAGTAAAAACCCACAAAGGAATCCCACGCAACTTTGCAAATTACAGGAGCCTAGAAACAATTTTTGAGGATAAAATCAAAAAAACCAAATAGGTAGCTGGCACAAAATCCGAAACACGGATCAACATACAAAACATTGTTTTTAAGGAAAAACGGTAAAACCTTTCCAAAAACTAGAGAGCCTTCTCGAACTGCGAAAACCCTGACTAGGGCATACAGGAGCAAACCCTCCCATGATTTTTTTCAAATTCTTTTCAAGCAAAAAATCAGAAAACCAAACAAAATTTTTGTAAAAGTCAAAATTATGAAAACTCATCAGAATTTTTTTTTAATTTTTTATAAGGGACAAAATTATTAAAACCGGTGATTTTTTTAGGGACAAAATATTAAAACCCACGATAGAGTTTTTCAAGGAAAAAAGAACTAAAACCCACGAAAGATTTTTTTTCAGGGACAAAATATTAAAAACCAACGACAAATTGTTTTTAGGGACAAAAAATATTAAAAACCCACGACAGATTTTTTTAGGGACCAAAAATATTAAAAACCCATGACAAATTTTTTTTAGGGACAAAAAATATTAAAAACTCACCAGAACATCGATTGACAAAACCCAACAAAGAACAAAAACTCAAGCAAGAGATGAATAAACAAGAAAAGCCCAGAAATGATTGAAAATCACGTTTAAGCAACCATACAGGAAGAAAACGCGTCTTCAAAAGATATTGCACTAGAAGACCACAATCTCTTCAGACGCCTAGACAATCATTGACAAATATGTGATTTAAAGAGGCACCAGTCTCCTTTACAAAGCCACAGACAGGCTCCCAAGTCACATGTAGGAGGCTTTGAGAAACCCTTCTAGCAAGTCGCGCAAGAGAAAGATGCCCCAAAAAAAAACATGAATAGAACCTTCAAGAGATCGTGTGCTAAAAATAGGAGAAAAAACCCTTGCGATTTTTTTAGATGCGAACCAAAACACAGAGAGCCGTCCAAAAACAATAGAACCCGCGTGCCAAGGATGTAGACAAAAAGACGCCAAAACCCACGCCTCAGAAAAACGTCTTTATCAGACAAAGAAATTTTTTCAAACTAGACACGAGAATTAGAAAAGATGGCGCCTGAAAATTTTTCTCCCAATCGAGCCCTCTTGTGAGGGAGACAAGCTCAGACCAGCTTTGATACCATATTCAAATAATCAATGTTATATTTACATGAGAAGCGAAAGCTTCAATAAATAGATTACAAAGATGTTGTTTCTAAAAGAAACAGACGTTTACATAAGACTAAATTAGAAACTAACTAAATACAACTAGATGACCATTAACTAAACAAATAGAAAGATATTATACTAATATGTTTTGCCATCTTAGGGACAATTGAGGGATATCATAGATGTCCCTAGTTGTTCTGAGAATGATGTTTTTTGGATGTGTCTCTAGTTCCCCATGGACAAGGAACGATGTCCCCTATTGTCCCACTGTTTGAGGAAATTGAGGGGGACATTGATGTGGGTTGGGGGCAATTGTCATTATAGCACGTGCAAAATGACAATGAAGTAAAACTATCATTTTAGATTGTAAAAAATGAAAAATATGTTTTGGAAAGTTACCACTTCGAGACTCACAAATTGTGATCCACATTTACCTATGCTATGAAAAAACATATTTCATTAGACAAATATGTTTTTAAAAAAATGAAAAAGCTTTAGATCATATCTATGGCTCCAAAACAATTTCAATGCAAAGTAAAGTAACTGCAACTTATATTGAACAATCTCCAAAATTCCTTTCTAAATAGTTAAATAAATCGCTACATGATATAGTAACAAAAATACAAGAGTACATGCATCCACATGAGAAGATACTTTACATGGAGGAAACTTCTTGGCGTAGAAAACTCCATAGAGAAAAGTCTATGGTTTTATTCCTTTTAGAGCACTTTATGATAGAGTATCAACTATTTTTGTTCATTGTTGGACAATTACAATAGTCTTCTTTGTTTTCAAATGCTCTCCCCTTGCTTTTGAAAATAGCCAATTACTTGTTTTTATGGAATGGTCATGTTCATAGGATATATAAACTTCTTGTTTCCCTTGTTGTTGTGGTGCTGATTGTGTTTCTCAATTGGTGCCGAGACTTAGCATTTCTTGGCTGAAGAATAATTTGTCACTTGGTGAATCACCCAATGGTTTACCTATTCAGTTTTAAATCTTTTCCTTATTTACATTTAATTTTCTATGTAAATAAGATATATAAACTTCTTGTTTCCCTTGTTGTTGTGGTGCTGATTGTGTTTCTCAATTGGTGCCGAGACTTAGCATTTCTTGGCTCAAGAATAATTTGTCACTTGGTGAATCACCCAATGGTTTACCTATTCAGTTTTAAATCTTTTCCTTATTGTGTCTACTCAGAATGGAGCCATAATTTATCATTTTTCTATTTAAAATTTTTATTATTTGGCTTGTGGCACTCATTTGTTAGAGTGGAAAAAGGGACAAGAAAGATGTCTTTGTTTGGGACTGATGTGTAGTAAAGAGGTCTTTCTATTGAACTTCCATCTAGATCAATTATGCTTCCATTGTTCACAAACTGAATGGTGGAATTGGTTAGTCTAGACCTTAGTTTATATTCACTTGCTTTTCTATGTATTGTGTCCACTTGAAACCAAGTGATACTTTATTTTTCCCTTTATTTAGCACCTATATCTTCATCATCACAAGGTAAAAGAATGATGTCTTGGTTGGGGTCAATGAGCATTGAAGAGGCCTTTGTATTGAACAACCACCTATATCAAATTAGCACACTTTCTTCATAAGCCAAATGGACTTAGTCTGGATTTATTATACCATTGGATTGTTTTAACTTGATTTTATACATATTAGATCCACTCGAAGATGGGTCATACTTTATTAATTTTACTTTTAAAAATTAGTATATTTGACACTTGTGACTTTATTGTTTGATTGCGAAATAGTGGAAAAGAAGGATGTCTTCGTAGGGTCAATGCTTGTCGAAGAGGCCATTATGTAGAATTGCCATCTATGTCAATTTTGTTGCCTCCACCTAGATTCAATCCAATTTTTTTTACTTTTTAATTTATTTCTCGCTCTTTATTTTAATCCATTTTATCAACATCATCCATTTTGGATCACATTGGCTACAAGTTAGTGTTTAGAGTAAAATACAAGGCAAATGGCACTCTAGTCATTACATTTCCTTTTATTTTTGCCTACTACATAGACAATCAACATTATAGTCATTGTGGGTTGTGACAATGGTACTAAACCTAAGGTGGAAGATCTAGCAAATGGATGCAAATTAGTGATGAAGTTAAAGGTAAATAATATTTTATATGTAGCTTCATGATGACTTTATTACTTAAAGTATGCTTCAAAAGCCTGGTAAATCAAAATTAACAATTGTCTTATAGGTATTGTACTTAGGAATCCTTTTGATTCAAAACTTGGTGTGAAAAATTATGGTGATAGTGCTGTTTTGATAGTATAGCTAGATGATCTTATCATCTTTGGCCATGAAGGAAATAAAATTTAAAACAAATCCAACTTATGCATTGCTCTTGACATGACAATTTTAACTACACTTGATTCAAAGCACTACTGAAATGTGTGAATGACTTGGAACTTTTGGTTACTTGATGCAAGCCTTGATGGTGATCGTTGATGTTATGCAATGGTTGAGTTTGCTAGTTTCATTTCTATCTCTTCACCCTTGAGAGTGTCATGTGATACAATGAGTGCCAAGTGGACTATTCAAGATCATGAGTGATATGTCATTTAGTTGATCCCCAAAAATGAAATTTGATATTGCTGGGCTAGAAAAATTCCAAATGCTTAAAGAATGCAAGAGTTAGGGATGCAAGCCTTGATGGTGATCATTGATGTTATGCAATGGTTGATTTTGCTAGTTTCATTTCCATCACTGCACCCTTGAGAGTGTCATGTGATACAATGAGTGCCAATTGGACTATTCAAGATCATGAGAGATGTCATTCAGTTGATCCCCAAAAATGACATTTGATAATGTTGTGCTACAAAATTTCCAACTTAAAGAATGCAAGAGTTAGGGAGCTCTACAATGCATAGTTCATAAGGCACAATAGAGATGGGCATACTCACACAAAGTGATGGCACCTACCAAATGCTATTACATATAAGACATATACAACAATGAGGATGGGATGAAGAAAAAAATTGACAATCATACATTGCGTGTAGGTTGTCATGTGTTTATAGGAAGGGGGAATTATACATGGTTGGTTGTTGGTAAATGATGTGTAAGATCTCAAGAACAACTACTTAATAGAATATGCAAATTTCATGAATACCGATCTCTTGAATTTACTTCAAATGAAGCCATAGAATGCTTACTTGAATCCTAAGAGACTAGAATTTGTGTCGTGTTTTAAAGGAAATCTAAGCAACACTTGCAACATAGCAGACAATGTGAAACAAGCATAAGGTTGGAGAAAACCATTTGGAAGTGGCAATTTCACATTTTCTTAATCTTCTTGTGGCAAAAGAATAGATATAAAGAGCATGAATAGAACATTTACAACATGAACATACTATTGTTTGCTCCTATAATCACTCTTTGCTCCTTTTCCCTTCTACAATCAACTTCACTCTTTGGTCACACCTACCACTCTTCCACACTCTCATATTCTTTTGTGCAACAAAGGACTTGTGGTGTTTCTAGAAATCAAGAGATAGTGACATTATGTCATTACTCTACTTGTATAACCTCATTGAGCAAAGCTGCCATTTTAAGTAGACTAGTGGTTATGCAACTTTCTGGGTAGTTTCAAATCCACTCATAATGGGAATCAATAGTGCAATTTTTGCAATTGAGGAAACTGGCTACTACGAAATTGTTGCTTGTGGAAACTATTGATGTCAATGTCAAATCAATACTTTAATAGGTGCTTTTGCCACCATACCACCACACAAGAAATTCTTGTTTCTAAGCCCTATTGTTGAATGTTCATGGTCGATTGATGAATGGAATTTTAATTTTCCTAATCCTTATTGATCATACTATATGTTGGGACAAGACTGTGAGTTGTTAATAAGATGATATTTGGTAGTTTATAGTTCAGTAGAGTCCAATGCCAATCTAGGGGTGTAAGACTTTAGAAAAGTGTAATGGCTATATACCTAAGGGCTGAAAGTAGTAAGTCAAGTGGGATGATATGTAACAACCCTATTTCAAATGGTCTGGAATATCAAAGCTTATTGAAACAAATTACCTACGAGTTGTAACAAAAAATATTATAGTCTACTATAGGAAATGTAATCCTTGCTATAGGAACAAAATAATTTGTGACATTTACAAGGTATTTTGCGACATGAACAACTGTATGTGCACCTAGAAATCAACTTTAAGTTGTCTATTCAAACCACATAGAACTTAAGTTCAATGACTGAAATGTTTGAATAACACGTAAAATGAAATCATGCATAAATCACTTCCACACTTCACAATATGGTTCTATGAGAAATGATTATCACAACATGAAATACTCACAGATAACATAGAAAGCATAAACAAGAAAATTAACTAAACTTCACCAAGCTTCTCAAAGAGTGGGCCCTCCTCCCGGTCGGTGAGGTGATCAGAAAATTGCACTAAACAAATGCCTTCTTATCAATATGCAGATGATATTTCTATAGCACTAAATGTGTTTTTGTATATATGAAAAGTTATAGCCAATATGGCTACATCACATATATATATTCTATGCAGTTCATAATGATATCTAAATATAAAAGATATGGTTATGTTGCCCTACGACCCATAACCTTCAAAAAGTTGATTTGGCCTATGGCCTATAATGTTTTAAACAAATAATAACTTAACAAAGTCTTTGATTTTCAACCACTAATCAATAAACAGTCATTAATTTGTAACCAAAATTGGAATTCGCTTGTGAGCTAGAGATCCTTCACTTGCTGTCCTTGTCAACCTGAAAACATTCATCCAATTAGGATTAATTCCCTTATGAATTAGCGATTAGAGTACCTTTCGTTCCTTTAAAATGCATTAAATAATTTTATCTCTCATAAGTAAATAATGGTAGGGATGGGTAACAAAAGGTGGATAAAAATGAACAAAGGAAAGAATAGAAAGGTTTAAAACAAGGTAGGTTTTTATCCCATCATTTCCCCCCCAACTTAAGGATTTTGCATATCCTCATGCAAATTGAGGTACAAACCATGTCATCTTGTTGTACCCAAACCAAATTTTTTGCTTCATCAAGGCATTTTGCATAAAAGAGTCTAAATTTTGCTAAAATGAGGAAAAACGCAGTTTTGGGCAATATCAAGCATGGAGTTTTTGTCAATATTTTGTCAGTCAAAGTCAGTTTTATTGATCAGAATCTCAAGCAGAGACTCATAATGGAGTTTTTCATGATGGAGGAACATCTCACGACAGCATTTCACGTTGTATACGGTCATTCTAGTGATTGAGACGAAGTTTTCAGTGGTTAATTTTTGAAGATTTCTTAGGGAAAAAGCAAAAAGCGCAACTATAGCCCACGGGCGCCCAACTTTTTGAAGGTCAAGATCTTGTTAAAAGTGTTCAAGAATATAGTCAATCTTTTCAGAATTGGTTTGGCTATTCGATGAGCTATCCAGCGAAGCTTTCCGAGACCCACAGCTCCGGCAAACAACGTCAGAAGTTGAAATTCTCAAAGTTCCAGATATGAGAAATTTGTCTTTTTCAGGCAAAAGCGCAACTCTAGCCTGAGGGCGCCCATCTTAAACAGGGGGTAATTTTTGGCATTTTCGATAGCGGATACAGTTAATCCGTTCACAGCTAGTCTGCTCGTCCAACGAGATATCAAACGTAGTCATCTGAGTTCCAGAATTCTAGTAGCAGTCGTCTGAAGATGGGCTTATAATGGACATCTCACACTTCAGAGCATCTCCGTCGCGTTCCCAGTGCAAGTATAGCTCAGGGGCGCTGGTTTAAAGGACCCTTCAGATGCCAGAATTTGCAGATAAGGTCTTCCTCACATCAGTACTACTCTAGCCTAGCTCCGCGATGCATCATCCTGCTTGTTGATCTGACGTTTCAGGTGATCGTGGCGGAGGTTCTACCAAGCACGTAATTTCACGGGCGGACCAACATTAAATTTACAGTGTATTTCTATAGTCCAGAGGTGTCTAGCCTTTAGGCTTGTCAAATGAGGTCGTTCGCGTTCGAAGTCTTCACGACTTTTGAGCATAATCATTTTATCTATTCAACGAGCCTAGCCGTTAGCCTTCGGGATTTGGCAAACGCTCGTACGTGCGAGGTCTTTGGTGAAATGCTGAAAAGTGAGGACATTCAGAAAATGGCCAAGTCTGGAGCGGTTATTTTAAATAAAATACACTGACATTTTTGAGGTCTTAGAAGCAGTTTTCTTGCTTTGTCACCTCCAGAGACTTCTCTTGTGGGCCCTTCTGGCTGTCCGTTAAAACAGATAGTGCCTGAATTGGGTCAACCCAGCTCCAGATATCAAAGGTCAAAGTAGGGTACTTGGGTGAAGGTTCAACTTTCGTCAAAATGACATCAGTGCAACTAAGAGCCAGGGGCGCTTTTACTTTTAAGGCCCTTAACACAAGCTTTCAGAGGTCATGTGTATATCTGTTGGATGCAGAATGTCTCCAGGCACGCAGTGAGCTTCGGTTCCTGTCAGTAGGGTTCACCGTTCGCCGTTAGCAGCCATTTGAAGTGTCAGATGGCAGTTTAGGAAAATGGTCAGTCTGGTACCTGTAAATGAATTTAATCAGGGGCGCCTAACTTTTCAAGGTGTTAAATGATGGATTTTGCAGTTGTGTCTCCCAGCAGACATTTCTTCCTTGTTCAGTAGACTTTCCGATGAATTCTCCAGCTCAGTCTCAGCATCTCTCAGTCACTCAGAAATCAGTGTTGAAGTTGGCCAATCGTCACTTTGCGTCAAAATGACATCAGTGCAACTAAGAGCCAGGGGCGCTTTTACTTTTAAGGCCCTTAACACAAGCTTTCAGAGGTCATGTGTATATCTGTTGGATGCAGAATGTCTCCAGGCACGCAGTAAACTTCGGTTCCTGTCAGTAGGGTTCACCGTTCGCCGTTAGCAGCCGTTTGAAGTGTCAGATGGCAGTTTAGGAAAATGGTGTCTGGAACCTGTAAATGAATTTAATCAGGGGCGCCTAATTTTTCAAGGTGTTAAATGATGGATTTTGCAGTTGTGTCTCCCAGCAGACATTTCTTCCTTGTTCAGTAGACTTTCCGATGAATTCTCCAGCTCAGTCTCAGCATCTCTCAGTCACTCAAAAATCAGTGTTGAAGTTGGCCAATCGTCACTTTGCTGTCAGCTATAAAATAGGAAGTTAATAAAAAGTGAAGTATCTTGAGCAATTGGACGCCTATGAGCTCAAGAGATGACTTTTCGGAATCAGTAAAGCCTAACGATGAATCCTAAAGTTTCATCCGAATTGTCAACTGAAGTTCAAAATATTTGTTTATTTTGCAATTTTAGCATTTAAAATGGCGATTTTCTATTTTTGGCGCCTTTGCTAATTGCATGATAATAAATATTTTATTATTTATTTAAATCCAAACTTCTAGTCAGTGGCAGTGGAACTGAAAAGGGCCAATCAGAGGTCTTCTATTTTTGTCAGGGTTTTGAATTCTTGCAGTTACCAATTGGTGCGAATTTCTTCTTATTTAAAGTATGGCGCCTTCATTTATTATTCACAGAGCTTTCAAAAGAAATTCGTATTTCTCAAAGAGAAGATTTGATCTTAAGAGAAATTCGCAATTTTTAAAGCAAATTCATTACTTCAAAGGAAATCGAATTTGATCAATTTTCAAAGCAAACTTCAAATCAATTCGTATTTCTTCAAGAAGTAAAGGCGCGCATCTTTAAGGGAAATTCATAGTTTCAAGCAAATTCGCAAATTCCTCAATAATCAAAGGCGAAATTCTCAAAGGCGTATTCATTCAAAATAAATTCGCAATCCTTCAGAGGTCAAAAGGCGAACTCTCAAATTTCAAGATAAATTCGTATTTTCTCAAGACAATTTCAAAGGGAAATTCGAATTTCTTCAGAACAAAGGCACAAATTTCAAAAGGAAAATTCGTGGTTTTCAAATAAAGGTGAATTCTTCCAGATCAAAGGCAAATTTCACATCAATTTTGAGAGGCGATTTTACCTATCTTTTTGCGGATCAAAGTTCACAATTATCAGCAATTTGAAGAAATCTAGGGCGATTTTCACAGAAAAAGGACATAATAAAAACATCTTTTTCATCCTTCAATCTCAGATTTCTCTCAAAATACAATTTGCATGTTCCTGAAATTGGCGAATTCTACAAGTTTCAGTATCTAGATCATTCTCATATAATTTCCTTGAGTTAGAATTGTGCGCTTGATTTTTCACGAATTTTTAAACTTCAGAACATTCATTCTCGAGTTACTAATTTTCTCAGCTGAAAAGTCTTTGTAGGATCGAGTAGAAGTTGAATTTTTGCAAATTTGACGTTCTGGGTTGTCTTAGAATCCTTTTCTGGACAAAACCCATATCTTAGATTTTTCGCTGAAAATAATTCTTCGAAAGGCTATTTTTAACTCTCGCAGGCTATTTTTAGCTTCCAGAAATCTTGTTAGAATATAGTCAAGTTCACAGTCAACAGGCTAATTTTTCAGAATGCAGTTCACTCAACTCGAATACAGGACCAAAACCGTCCTTACTCATGACTTTCTCAGGTTGGTTGAGACAGATCTTCACAAGGTATTGCCAGAAGTAGTTTTAGATCCAGTTAAGATCAGAGCTTCAATCATTCAAAATATTGAGCAATTTGGTTTACTAGAGGCCGCTTCCATACCTATCTCCGTTCATTGTGTTGAATTCATGATGGCTTGCATTAAGCATTACAATCCTACTACTCGTGAGATAGCATCAGTTGACGGACGGGTCATTTGCAGTCTCAAGCCTCTAGACATCGAAAGGAGTTTTGGCATTCCTCAACACCTGAACAGCCTAGTTGTTTCTATGGAGCAGTGTGCGCAGGCATTTGATGCTGATGTGGACAAATGTCAGAAGAAGATGGTTAAAACAAGCAAAGAACAGATTGCCAAACAATGCGGGTCGTGGTGAATACAAGGATGAGTATGCGATTCTAATCACACTCCTGAATCGTGTCTCAGGTCAAGCACATGCGAATGTTTTCTAGCCTTGGACGTATTACATTATTGGTCGCATCATTTCTGGGCAGGAGCATTATGACTGGGCATCCTTCATTAGCGATATTCTCCACAGGCAAATCACCGGTTTCATGGTTGCTCATGAGTTTCATATGTGTTCGTATCTTGTGTACTTGATCGCTTATCAGGGTCAGTTCCAAGGACTAAACACCGTGGGCATTCTCAGTGTTCAGAAAGTCTACCAGTATTATGATCAGCTTGAGTTCACTAGAGCTGAATGTCATTTCAAGCGTGTTCATGAGGCTTTCCTGATTTATACAGTGAGAAACTTGGACCAGGAGTTGCACGTTCGTATCTCGGCAGTTGCTAGGGCAGCGATGGATGGATGGGCAGATTGGTTTATTCAGTTCCCAACATACACCTACATCCGAGTATACGGCTTTACAGGGAATCCAGCTATGCTTCCACGTTATCCTTCGGATAAGACAATCTTTCAGGAGTTCCTGAGACAGATGCATGATGTTCACGTCTTCTACGCCGCAGGCACAAACCATCTCTCAACTTTCCTTTTCAATTTGGAATGTATTGGTGCAAGTCGGCAATTGATGCTAAGATCGCAGGACAAGAGCTTGAGAAATATCATCTTAAGTATCTTGTCGAAGCACGTGCCTATGACCTTTCAGGTCATTATACAGCTCGCCTTGCTGGAGGTACATATCACAAGCCTTCTATGGAGGATTACTGGGCAAATTGCGTAGATGACTTCGAGGTTCGCAGACGCAGTTACGGCCGCTCTCTCTCTCATAGATTTCTTTCTTGTCAGAAGATGTGGGAGGTTTATCAGATGATGAGGGAGAAGTTCTTCCTCGTTTTTCAGAGAGCAGGTCGATACACAACCGTTGCCAGCAGTTGATTAGTACGCCAAGGAATACGCAACGGTCAAGGAGAGGTCAAGTAGAGTTATTCAAAACAGTATACTTTACCTCGATAGCAAGAAGACAAGGAGGGTAAGTGTGCCTAGAGCTGAGCCGCCAGAGTGGTGAATCCTTCGCTACCTTCCTCGTCAAAACCCAAACAAAAGAAGAGGAGTAATCCTCCCAAGAAAGTACAAGCGTCAAACAATTCAAAGGGCAAGGCGCTTGCCACTGTTACACACACGGAGCCTGACATGACAGCCGGTCACAGAGCAAGTTCAGAGGCCAGTTCAGAGTCGCCAATACCTGAGGTTCAAGCCTCAAGTTCTTACACTAGTTTCAGAGCAGTACCTACCCCAATTCTCATTGAATTGGATTTAGACTCTCCACCTCGCAGTGAGGCCTCTACACATTCACTTTCGTCGCAACCTCCTGTTGCTAGTACCGACCCTTCTAGTAGCATTAGCTGAGACCAATCTTGGATCGAAGCCCAGCTAGGAAGGAAGAGGAGGCAACCATCCTATGTTCTTAATCATTCTGATTTTGATGACATTTACCAGGATGCGCCAGATAAGAGAGTCAAGAACATGGTTCACGTGGAGAGGAACACTGATATGGAGATTGTCATTGAGATTGCTGTACCTCCACAGGGGAAGAACTTGGCTGAGTTGGAATCTCAGGATTTTGAGGTTATCACAGTCAACCTTGGTCGTAGCACACACCAGACTCAGGTTGATCTCCTACAAGTTGCTACAGACAGTGCCAGGGATAGAATACTAAAGGACGGAGAGGATAAGGCAGCCCTCAAGGCTGAAATCAGACAGCTTCGTCAGTATATTTCTAGCCTTGTGCATAGACCAGATGCCATTAACACACTCTCGCCGATGCTTGAGCCTCCAGCAGAGCAAAGTCAACTTAATCACTTAGTTGCATATGGCAAGCGTTTGGATGAATGGGAGGAGGAGTTCGTTGCTAGAAGCCGTGCTATGCTTACAGAGTTATATCAGTTGCGGTACAATGCACGAGAGCTCCGTCTTCGTCTTCAGGATGAGGAACGAGATATGGCTATTAACAAACCCCGGGATGAGATTATGTTTGCTCACCTGAGTGTGGCATATGATGCAGTCACAGATGCAGAGGACAGAGAAGCTATCTACTCTTGGAAGACACAATTGGTTTTCAGGGCAAAGATAGAAGAGACTTTAGCATTAGAGTTGGCTGAGAGTAGAGAGCACGTCACTAGTGCACTCCGGTTTGTGAGGACTCTAGTATCTCGCTTACCGTGCTGATATCAGATCAAGGGTGGTGCCTACGTGGAGCTTACCGACGTTCAGTCCGAGCTCCAGGCACTCATTCATACCATTTTCAATGGGGAGACTATTGGCTGTAAGGTTACTTAGCTTACAGTCATGACAACATTATTTGACAAGGCAACGAGGAGCAGAGGTGAACTTCAGTCTCAGATCACAGCTGGTGAGGATATGCTGCATCGACATAGCATTCTTCGACAGAGTCTCATAGCTCCAGATAGTGATACAGTTAACAATCTCGTTGAGGGATTGGTTGCTCGAGATCACGACCAGTAGACTTCAGTTCCCACTTCTCAGGATAGACATTACTCACAGGAGTTAACTTGGTGTTACCCTTTTCAAGTTAACTCGATGTTGTCATTACATGCATATCTATTCTGAGATCAGCTTTACACACTTGGAGTTTTATTTAGGGTTTTACGTTAACTGATGGTAGTCTTCCAATTAACTTGCTTTCAATAAGGACGTGCATGCTCGCACAATTGTCCATTTTTAGATTAGATGTTTCGGTTAACTGATGGTAGTTTTCCAGTTGACTGTATAGTTTACTTCATTAGGGTGGTTTAGCGAATCTTGCATGCATTGCAAGATAGATGACTCAAGGTGATTTTAGGGTTCCCTACACCTTGATGTATATAAATAAGAGCTTTTGCTCATTTGTAAATAACTTTTGCTTGAGAGAGAAATATATGCGCCTACCTTGCCCTCAATATTGCTCTTTTGGTATTTGTTCATGTGTCTTCACTATTACGATTAATTGTTATGCCACATAGGGTTTCATGCAATTGTAATGGTGGATTCTTTCCATAGTTTAGATAAATCTGTTTTGTGCATCTTTACCATTATGATCAATTGTTATGCCACATAGGGTTTCATGCGATTGTGATGATAAATTTGTTTTGTGAACCTTTACCGTTATGATCAATTGTTATGCCACATAGGGTTTCATGCGATTGTGATGATAAATCTGTTTTGTGTATCTTTACCATTGTGATCAATTGTTATGCCACATAGGGTTTCGAGCGATTGTGATGGTAAATCTGTTTTGTGAGTCTTTACTGTTATGATCAATTGTTATGCCACATAGGGTTTCATGAGATTGTCATGGTAAATTCTTAAATCTCTTTTGTGCCTAATAAACTTGTTCAGATTGAGATGATAGTTGCGCCACCTTGCCTTCAAGTATAGAATCTAAACTCGTTTATTGTCTGATAGTCAAAACCTTGCTCCATTTTCTCATGCTCTGTTTTCTTGAGGAAACTGGATAGAATTTAAGTTATTAAGTTTAGTTGTAGTTAGTAGATCTGCAAAACCAGAGAAAACTCAGCTGCAACGTATATAGTTTTCGAGAAAGCCTTGTACCTCTACAGCTGAAGCAAAAAGACAGGATTTAGTTTAGTTTATTTCCTTTGCAAGTATTTTTTTCAAGCACAACGAGGGAGCTTCCCCTCCTAATTTGAAGAGCACTCATTGCGTAGTGTGCATAGCTGTCTGTACCAACTCTTACTCCAGAGGTGCTAGTTGTTACGCCAACACATCTTGAGGAACTGATTTTGCAATCAATCTATGAACTGTAGCTATGATTGCATTGTGCCAAGTTACCCTTAAGTCGTTCATTTTTTGTTTATGTTCTTTAAGGGTTATGTAGAGCTCTCTATCCTTAGTTGATTGGGCCAATTCCCTATTTAACCTACTAATGTCTTTACCCTGTTGTTGACTAATTGTAGTAACTTCTTGTAGCTGCCCTCGCAAATTTTGATTTTGATTTTTAAGTTGACTAACCATATCTCGTAGGGTCTAGATTTCCTCTCTGTGTGTGACAACCATTTTCTCATGCTTTGCTTCTTCTGGAGAGACATTTAAATCTTGAATTTCTTCCTCATGTTGGCTTCCTAGAATAGGGGAATTATTCACATTATCAAAAGGAGTTGGCTCATTAGGGCTCTTAGGTAATTTCTCAGTTTCTTGTAAATTGTGTGTTTCCCCAATTATTTCTTCTGTTGCTCTTTGATTTCCCTCATCCCTACCTGTTTAAGACAAAGGAAATTCATTTCCTTGTACAAGGGTATCTTCTTGGACAATGGTCTCTTCTTCCACATGAACAGGGGAGTCAATGGGGAATGCAACCCTAATGCGCTATTCCTTTTTCTTTTGTCGGTTTTGTCTCCTTTGTTTTCTGCTCATGCGGTCTTTTCTTTGCATAAGGGTTGTGGCCAAGACTTCTATATCAGAGTCGTCATCCTTTTGTTTTGACACAACCATAGAACTCGCTACTTGGGCTAGGTTTTGTAAGTTATACTCAAAGTAAGTTCCTTGTTTACGTTTCCTCTGGTATTTTTCATTTAGGGTTTGAGGGGTAACTATTTCAGTAGGTTTTGTAATCTCGGACCTTGTGCTCATGGCTTCATTAATTGCAACATCTGTGGACATATTTTCAGAGATTTTGGTTACAGGGACTTCTTCATCCATTGTCATATTCTCGAGGGCTTTAGGAAGGTTCTCATGGTTTTTAGAGGCCGAGCCACTTGGTTGTTCTTCATCCTCATTTTGAACAAAAGAATCCCAATTCAAGGGAGGATTGGCATGTTTCAACCCGTCTCTTACTAACAATTTGATTACTCCATGGCGAGCAAGAGATTTCACTCGCCCATTCTGCACTTCTTTACAAGCTCGTTGCAATGAATGAAAGAGAACATATGGAACATTTACCAACAACCCCTTATGCAAATGCAACATCAATCGGAAATGGTGAGTGAACAGATAAGTGTACCTGCCTTCCTAGGTAATAATTGAATGACAAATTTGGCGACAACATCCTATGGGTTGGGTAAGGTAGCCTGTTTTGTGTCCTATCCTTGCACTAGTTCAACGGACTCATCACGTTGCAGGAATTGCTTGCGCATATGTTTTAGGTCCGTCACCCTATTGGACCCCATAGGAAAGAAAGCCTCTCTCGTCTATGGTGACCTGGTAACCTCGACAACTATTTAAATAGTGTCAGGAAATGAAATTCCTCGCAGGGTGACTTGATTGTTGCTGAACCCCATAGTAAATTATTTGGCAATGCCATCATCAAACCCGCACAATCTCTTGTAGTATACATGCTAGTGCAATTGTTTGAAAACTTTATATACCTCCTTGTAGGCTCTTAGCTTTGTCATGTTTATAGGTTCAAGGAGGGTATGAGTTCCACCCATCTCTGTGGTAGGAAGTTCTATGAAATTGGGATATTGGACTATATAGGTTAGCGTTTACTATGGAGGGTTAAAAAAATAGAAAGTTGTTTGGAACATAAGAGAAAGTTGTTTGGATTTTACAGTGTAGGACGTGGACATGACAACTTGTAGATTTCGTAATCTAGGAATAATAACTAAAAGAGGAACAATAAATGCATGGGCTGTTCACATAATGCAGATATGACATTATCTTTCCCCTGCATCTTAAGGATGATGACATCTTGGATCATGTGGGGGTTGGAGGAGCTGATAGGTGCATACTATATCGACAATGAATGGACATGGCCAATGAAATCGAAGCAATTTTGTGTGAAGTATAACAATGAGCAATAAAGATAATAATAACACTTAGATAGATGTTCGAGAAATAATGTCATGCAACGTGTAAAGAGTGTACGAACATTGATGAGAAGACAACATGAACGCCAAATGGTGTATGATGGGGCACTGTGACAGTCATGACCTTGGTGACAGACATTGAATAGGAACCATCTGGTAGTGGAGCTAGTAAAGAACTTGTGAAAAGTCCTATATTTTGAAGTAGTTGATAGGAAGATACCATGCGGCAAGAACTTGATCGATGAAAAGAATTGAAGTTCTTGTAGCATAGTGAACAATAGATTTATTTATTTATTTTTTATCGACAAATGATCAGTGGTAACCTAGTTTTCAGTCGTTTACCACCTAGAGGCTTTGAAAAATTGGTTTTCACCTCTTAAGAGTTTTATTCCAGTTACAATCTATTGGAAACCCAATTTTCAAATTGTAATTGTCTAGCAATGCTTGAGGGTTTTTATTGCTAGTGTTTATTGTTTTTCTATTTCATTTTAGATCAATTAAAGTACCGAAAAGATACTTGAAAAGGCAACAAGAATTCTATCCAAAATATGGTGTTCCTTTTGCAAATTGGAAATAAAACTTTCCTTTGTGATAGGTTGCTTGCATAACTTCAAACGATGACCATTAACAAGAAAGGCCATGCGATCAAAGTCCATAATGTGAAGTTTGACCGCACCATTGTCGTAGACAACTTCAATCTCATAAGGTCCTAGCCATCTAATATGAAATTTGCCTTTGAAGTCCTAGAATCGGGAGTCATACAAAAGTGCCCAATCTCGTTGCTGAAATTACCGCTGGCAAATGAAACGATCATGCCAAAGACCTTGTTGTCGTTGAACGACTTCCGCATGAAAGAGAACTTCTTGGCGCATTTCATCTAAATAATGGAGTTACTCAATTCTAGCTTTTTGAGCATCAATAAGATCTAATCCCAATTCCAAAGCAGTATGTAAAATTTTGATTTCAAATTCAATACTTAAGACAACTTTCTTATTGTAGACAAGCTCATAGGGTGTAAGACCAGTGGTAGTCTTCCACGTTGTTCGATAAGCCCATACTGCTTTTGGAGGTTGAGCTACCCAATCTCTTTGATGAAGTGCTATTGTTTTGGTGAGGATGTTCTCAAGTTCCCTGTTGGTGACCTCCACTTGACCATTGGCTTGTGGATGGTATGGAGAAGACTTGCAATGTTGAATCTCATATTTGTGAACCAAAGTAGAAATTAACTCAGACGTGAATTGTGGGCCCTAATCAGTCACAATTTCCTTGGGTACACCAAACCTTGTGGAGATTTTAGTAAACATAAACTCAGCTACCTTAGTATCTCGTGCATGATTCAGCGCCACTACTTCAACCCACTTAGTAACATAATTTGTGCAGACCAAAATGTACTCCTTGTTTCTGGATGGAGGGTTAATGGGACCCATAAAATCTGACCCACTTTTCAAATGGTTCAATAGATCACTGAGGCTGAAGTGGCATCTCATTTGAATGCATGGGTTGGCCCATGCGTTGGCACTTATCACAATGTTGAACATACTTTTGGCGATCTTTGTGAAGTGTGGGCCAATAATAACCAAAGGTAAGGATCTTATTGGCAGCACACTGAGTTGCAAAATGTCCTCCACATGCTTTAGTATGACATGCTCGAAGTATATCGAAGACATCGTCTTCAGCAACACAACAGTGCATGAAATTATCAATATACCCGTGTGGAAGAGAAATCCACTGATCTACTTATACTGACTACTCAGTCCAACAAGTTTTTAATGATCTCTAGCTAAGAAATGCAGAGGAAACTTGCAAGTGACTAAATAGTTAGCAATATCAACAAACCAAGGACTTTTAATAGAAATTGCAAAGAAATGTTCATTTGGAAAAGTATTATCAACTGGAATAGGTTCATCCTCAAGTTGTAACCTGGATAAGAAATCTGCAACAACATTCTCACGACCAGGCTTATCAAGTATAGTAATGTCAAATTCTTGCAATAATAATAACCATTGAATGACTCTCCCAGTTACAACTGGTTTGTTCATTAAAAAACGAATTGCAAAATGATCAATATGAACAAACACTTTATATCTCGTTATATAATGACAAAATTTATTGATTGCATATACGATAGCTAAAAATTCCTTTTCAGTTATTGTGTAATTTACCTCCGCGTCTATGAAATTCTTAGTTATGTAATAAATAGAATAAAAGAGTGTACCATCTTTTTGTCCTAATACAACTCCCATTGAGGTGTTAGAAGCATAGGTGTGAATATGGAATGGTAATTCCCAATTTGGGCCACATAACACTAGGTGTGAATAAGCTTTGCCTTAATGGTCTCAAAAGCTTGTTGACACTCCATTGTCTAAGAGAAGGTATTATCTTTTCCTAACAAAACAAAAATAGGTGAGGCAATTTTACTAAAATATTGAATAAATCTTCTATAATATCCTACATGCCCTAGAAAACTACAAACATCTTTTTGACAGGTAGGCGTAGGTAAATCTTGAATAATTCGTACCTTCTTAGGATCAACTTCAATACCTTTAGCAGAAATGTAATGACCTAACACTATACCTTTTGTCACTAAAATGTGACTTTGTTCATGACTGAGAGATAGGTTAGTATCTTCACATCTTTGAAGGACTTTCTCAAGATTTTCTGTAGCTTCCTCATAAGTATTACCATAAACAGTAAATTCATCCATATATACCTCACTACAATCATGAATAAGATCAACAAAAGTACTCAAAACTTCCCTTTGAAAAGTTGCAGGGGCATTACATAATCCAAAGGGTAAAACATTATATGCAAATGTCCCCCAAGGGCAAGTAAAGGTTGTCTTATCCTGATCCTCAAGTGCAATTCAAATTTGATTATATCTGTTGAAAACATCTAAGAAAGAAAATAACTTTTTCCCTACAAGAGTATCAAGCACTTGATCAATAAAGGGCAATGGAAAATGATCCTTTTTTGTGTTGACTTTTAAGATCAGATTTGCAATAAACAGAAATGAAACAATGAACACAATAACACAGCAAGATACCCTAGGAAAATCCTCCAACTTGAGGGAGAAAAACCCAGCAACAATATATCACTTATATATTGAATAATGAACAGCAATTTGCTTTACAATGAGGCCAATCACAAGGCCGAATTAACAGCACCACACTTGATGCAATCTCAAGAGAAATAATATCGAACTCCTTGTATAGTGATATCAACCTTCTTGAAGAATAACTTCAATCTGCAATATTGAACTCTTGCTGTAGGTGATTCACACTTTGCTTTAATGGAATGAATTGAATATCAAAGGAATGAACAACGCCTCTATTATATACAAGTCGATAGGTCCTCCTCCAACCAATGCGACTCTCCATGATAAGTCGGCTTATTAAATAAAATATGATTTGTTTATTTAGTGAAGCACCTATTCACAAAGTCGGCTCAAAATAAATATATATAGCCATGGCTATATATATATTTATTTATTTAAATTGATAGAAGGATTGATACCGACGCTATAACATCAACACTCCCTCTTAGCTAGGGATGAATCCTTATAGATAACCAATATCATGGAGTCTCTCAACATGATACCCACAATGGCTACACCCATTTGTGGAAAAGAGCTCATCATGGAGTCACTCAACGTGATGTTCACCATGGCTACTCCCATGTGTGGAAAGGAACATGTGTACAAGTGCCCATCACGGAGTCACTCAACGTGATGTCGTCATGGAGTCTCTCAACATGACGTCCGCCATGGCTACTCCCAAAGGGTGGATAAACACAAATACAAGGGAATCATCATGGAGTCTCTCAACATGATGTTGTCATGGAGTCTCTCAACATGACATCCACCATGGCTACTCCCAGAGGATGGAAAGAACCGCATCTCCATCTCAGAGATGGACAAGGGCTTCCACCTCAAATTTCTTCGTCTTAGAGAAAAATGCATTAACAAGGGCTCACACCTCAAATTTCTCTGTCTCGAAGAAAAATGCATTAACAAGGGCTTACACTTCAAATTTCTCTGTCTCAGAGAAAAATACATTAACAACAAGTCTTAATGATAGTGACTCCCTCTAAAGCTCCAAGTACTTGCATCAACCTTCTGACCTCCTCGTCCAAGATTGCCTGCAATGCTTGCCTTAGAGAAATGGTTTCCAACGTCCTCTGTAGAGAATTCAGGGCTGTCCTCTTCGACCTCATCCCAAATCGCTCTATTCTAAATAGGTTTGCGGAGCTACCAATGTCAAATCCAAATGACTCTTGTGCAATTCTGTTCTTAACTGCTGAAGAGGTCTTTCAAGGATTTAGCACCTAGCCTTGCAACACTGCAACCTTCACTTCTTCTCCGTGAATCACAAAACTCCCTCTTGATCCTTGAAACTCCCTCTTGATCCCTACCTCAGAGATTGCAAAGAAGTCTTCTGGAAGTGAACTCCCCTCCGTTGACTAATCTCAGAACCTTAATCCTATTCCAGGACATGCTCACAACTCGAGCCTTAAATCCTCGGAATTTGACTCCCTCTGAATGTCATTTCCTCCTCTTCAAAGTAACTGATCACAATGACAATTTGTAGTGGTTCTTTTAGTGTCTTCATTTTTTTCAATCTTCTTTGCTAATGCAAACTCTCCATCCAAGGCTGACCCAACCTTGTCTCCTCGAGAGATTTCTATAGTTATGTGTCACCAACTCAATCTCATGGCTACAAGTTGAGACTTCCTCACAGGATGCCTCAAGCTCTTCCTGCCTTGAAATCTCTCTCCATCCTGTAAACTATCTTCTCACGTTATTCAGATAATTAATTCATTATTTATTTGCTTCTCGATCCAACCTACATTTTAAAAGGATTAATAATAGTTTATATATAAAAAAAAATTAAACTACAAGTGAAGCATGTAGCACATATCATTAGAAAGATCAATTAAAGAAATAATAGGACTTATCTTTGTTGATTCTGATATATCTTTCTTTCATCTTTACTGCTCTCGGAAGTGCTAATTTCAGCACAACAAAAGAGAATCTGCTCAACACAGATTTCTTAGATACATTATGCAGCCAGCATATAGAACCAAACCTCTCAAAGAATCAAGGCTCTATCACAGTCCATGCATATAGAGAATGATATTGATGTGACAAACCAATCACAATCGAAATTGCAGTTCTCCTTTTATTTCAAAGTCACTCATAAATCTTCACAACTAGCATGTAACAACTTGCAATGAATAATTGGTATCTCCAAAGGATCTTATGCCAGTGATCACTATACAAGAGAAACCACGATCTTTACTAATGACACACGATCCAAATAAATGATGTCAGACCTGCACAACTTAGTAGACTGAATTTTACCCCATATTTCAAAAGTATAAAGAAAAAAAATATTTATCTCAATGAAATCAAAATCTCCTTAAGTGCTGCACTATTAATTTTGTTCTTGAATGTTGTCTCAGCTTAGTACAGCCTACAAAAACAACAGTTCCTTCTCACATATCTCCTGTGGAGAAGTCCTATGCCAGATATGCCTTCAGGCTTTCATGAGTTTCCTATAGACCATCCCTATGTAGAATTCAAGGACCTAGCATCACAATCACTGCCAAATCCTGATTACAGAATCCTTTGAATAGGAGAACAGGAGGGCTACAAGCAGGTCTTCAGATAGTATGCCAACACAATATCGATAGCAATCCTCCAAGCAAGCTAATACCTCCTCCACACCAAAAAAGTGCAATGAACTGTAGTGCTCATTGACAAGCAAGATGTGACCCAGGTTATCATGCACAAGACCAATACCACAATTAATCTTAGCATATTTTCAGATACTGCATCTTATACTTAGCTTCCTAGATTAGTCTTCAACTTACAGCCCATACCAAACTCAATGTTTGAATGGTGTAACAGCAACAAGCCTCAACCCATAAATTCCATGATACAGCGACTGTTAGTTCCTAAGGCAAACTTAATACTTAAGAACAACTGAGACATGTCAAATAGTCCATTCCGATCTGCCTTAGAAAAGTTCTTGATCGCTATAGGATTCCAAATCAGGAAGCTGTTCTCCTAAACTCTGATGGTATGACAAAGGTATAGAAAAGAGTCCCACGCCAAGCTCCATTCTAAAACACATCAGCCTCAGACGCAACTGAAGAATTGATTAATGTAATAGCTTGAATGCATTCCTTTGCTCCTACGCAATCGGACAAGAGAATAGAGCATGATACACTGGCAATCATAATCTTTATTGTCTTATTTTCCAAGGAGCTACACTGCTCCCAAAACATTGAAGCTCCCCAACTTTAACACTATTCTCTGGAAATCCTTTTAATTGACCCGTCCACTTCACATGTGCCTGACAGTTGGGGAATTCCAATTACAAGAAGATTTCAATGTAGTGAACACCTTTCCTTATTGTAGGCTCTTGTAAGAGACTCAACTATCTCATAGTAATCTCATCTATATTACTTGCTAGCTAACCAATACAATAGATTTCATCGTTCTCCAATACAATCACGCTACAGGCTTATCGAGTTGATCTCGAAATGAAAGGCATCAGATAGGTACTGGTCGTTGAACACAAATTTGCGTATGCTTTGGTTTTGTTCCTTCTGTAGCTTTAGACCCGCCTGTACGCCACCAATACTTTGTTGCGTCCTCAGGTAACCAGACTCATGATTGGTACCCTGTGAGACTGTGATGAGGTAACCTGGAGATGATGTCGTGAATTCTTTAACTGCAATTGCGTTTCTCTAAAGGTGCCGTCGGAATGATACGCTAGTTGGTGAGTGGCAAGAGCCAAAGGCTATGTAGCCACGATCCAAACGAAAATCATTCCAAGCAACGATCTCTATGCCTGATAGAATACGCCAGTCAGGAGTTTCTCCATTTGATGTACGCTATCCTCATTTGAGTTGCAATTCCCGATAGTTAATTCAAATTATAGACATGGCAGAACTCTAATGAGGGGCACTCTTGAAACCCATCGATCCTCAAAGGGAACACGCATTGTTGGGACTCTAACCCGTGTGAAGCATTTTCAATGAAGAAAGCCATCAGTTATCGGCGGCATCAACTAGAGCTTTTATTCAAGCCTCCCAACTATCAACCAAATGCGATCACTAAATATTGGCATCACTGACAATGCTCATTCTTTAGGGACTATTGATGTGAAGTGGCACCAAAGAAGTTGAATCATCTTCTCCAGAGTATGTATCGACACTTCTGTCATGTCCCCTTCTAGTTGACATCTCTCAGAGCACAGGATTAGCCTATTATGCGACCCTCGTAGGCTGATGGGATGGATAGAGGGTCTTGATGGAGCTTGGCTCAGCTTCAGTTGTCAGTATTTGATCAGTTGGCTTTCGTTCGGGCTCATTCGGACACAGTTTACCTGAGTTGCTATTTTTAGCAGTATTTGGCACTCAGAGAGGCACCCCTGCTATTTTTAGCAGTACAGTTTGATCACGTGCAGAATCACTCCCTGGTTTGCTAGCTTCAGACGGTTCATGCATCGGACGTTTCTTGAGGGAGTTATTAATATTTGATAGATTAATTAAATATTAATTAAATTGAGCATATAATATAAAGTTATAATATGTTAATATTATAACTTAAGTGAAGGGGTCGCCCATCATAGAAGGGGCCAATTTTTAATTATATTTTATAATTAAAAATTTGAGCAGAGACTATTAAAATATTAAAATCAAAAGTTCGAATTATTTTAATGATCCCTATTTTTAAGGAAATCACACTTTTCAAGAGTATAAGGCATTTTCATTGAAAATCGAGCCATTATGTTATTGAGTTATTGAAAATTGATCAAGTTTCGTCCAGAGCACGGAAGCCTAGGGTTTCAGTCTCAGAGCATTGGGGAACGAGCCATCTCCAGTGAAAGCAATTTAGAGGTTGTGAAATATCTTCCGATTTATTGCCAGGCAAAGAGATTTCTTCATCCAGAAGAGATCATAGAACTTCACAGATCATTCACCTTCAGAGTTTTCAGAGAGATATTCATCCAGAAGAGTTTTCTACAGTTAGGCGCCTATTTCCTTCAGATCTGGAGATTCCAGAGAGAGCCGTACATTTTATTTATTGGCTGCTGCTGTGTTCAGGCCGTACTTTTCTGTACCTGGCCATACCATTCAAGAAAAGCCGTACTTCCTTGTTCAGGAGAAAACGCCTTCCACTTTGGCCATCTGACTTTTACCCAGTTGGCGCATGCATTTCAGGATCAATCTTCTGGCATTTGACGGAGGGACAAGTGGATATTTATTGCAGCCGTACCAGTTTCAATCATCTTCAGCTAGCTGCAAATCAGGTTCTTTTAAATAATATTAGTCAGATCTTGCCTGTATCTTCAGAGATTTTTATTGTAATTGCTATGGAAAAAATAATGAAATAAGTAGTCATCGATTCCTGAGCCTATTTGTATTAGATCTGAGCTCATTGAATTTATTTGCAATTTTATATCAATTTCTTTCCAAAATCGCATTCATTATTATTCATGCAAAAACTTAAAAAAAATAAAAATATATCCAAAACAATCAAAAACACACAGTTTCGAGAAACAAGGGAAACAAGGGTTTCTACAGTGGTATCAGAGCTAAATCCTGCCATCCTGAGGGTTTAGCAGTCTTATGCAGCCACAACAGATTGGGTCTCATAGGTATTACACACGCAGACGGGCCTTGATTGACAGGCAACAGGGTTTGATCCGGCAGCCGGAAAACATGGCTGATAGAACAGATAATCCTAGAACAGAGATTCCTCATAATCCCAGAGATCAGGACGATGCAGAGGTTTTAGACACTCTCAGAGACTTACGAGCAGGTCAACGGCAGTCCAACGATGTGCTACAGCAGTTGGCAGTAGCAATCCAGAGATTGGGTACACAGAGGAGACTGTCACCATAGCATGAGGATAATAGGAGTGATGCAGGATCTCGGAGAGCACCCAAGATTGTTTCACGGACAGCAGATAGGCCTACTAGGCCTACTTTTATGAGACAGGAGCCCGATGAGGCTATTACAGCTGAGGAGCACGAGGAGTTGTTCGCAGATACCCTTATGGCAGCGAACGAGGAATGGGAGTTAGTACCACCTGATGTCAGAGAGAGGATCACCTTTGACAGATTTATTACACAAAGGCGAGAGCACCACAGAGGTCGACAGGATTGGAGACCTAGACACCAGAATCATGACTTGAAACATGCTACGAACAGGCTCAATCTAGCGATGTTCGATGGTAGTGGTAAGGTAACAGCTCAGGCATGGATTAGTAAGCTAGACACATTTCTCACATTGCGCTTGATGGCTGAGAGAGATGCTATCAGATATGCGACACTGCATCTTGAGGGAGTAGCTTACGACTGGTGGCACCATGGGATGGTGACACTCCAGCATGACGGGATCACATCATACCAGGAGTTTGTTGATCGGTTGGTGGAGCGGTTTGACAGGAAGGATCCAGAATCCTACTTTAGAGACTTGGCTCAGTTGAGACAGAGTGGCAGCTTGGAGTCTTATATTGGTGACTTTCAGAAGTTATCAGTTATGGTTCCAAATATTTCAGAGAGACGATTAGTAGTGCTCTTCATGGAGGGATTGACGGAACCATTGAGAGGCTGGATCAAAGCCTTTGATCCTCCTTCATTACAGGAAGCGATGAAGAAGGCACGTAGCATGGAGTTGGCAGCACCGTCCAGTAGATTCAACTCTAGAGGTTCTTCTTCGTTCAGGGACAATAAGGGCTTTAACAGAAACAGAGAGAAGTCTGATTTTAACAAAGAAAAATCAGATTCTAAGAACGATTCGAAGGGTAAATCAGCAACACCACCTTTGGATCGAGAGGCTCTTAACGATCTACGCAGGAAGAAGCTTTGCTTCTACTGCAAAGGTCCCTATGACGCCAATCACGATTGTCCTTTGAGGCCTAAGGGCAAGGCAAATCGAGTGATGTGGGTGTATTATGAGGATTCGGAATCAGAGAATTCCGAACAGCAAGAGAGTTCTGAGGAGTCAGAGTCAGAGGCTTCAGAGCCTAAGGCAGAGACTGAGTTAGAGCTTCAGATACAGGAGGCACGCCTATCTAGCATTCAGCAGGAGGGCTCATTCAGGATTCGTGGAGTGTTGGCAGGGCAGAGGGTCATTACCCTTCTTGATACAGGAGCCACACACAACTTCATCGATGCTAGATTTGTTGAGAAACGCGAACTCATCACTGAGGAGTTCGAAGGCATTCGGGTTAAGGTGGCCGACGGTTACACTCTTAGGTGTGAACGCATGATAAAGGATCTCCCTTTACGCTTGAACAATTATGAGTTCAAGGCTGATTACTATGTAGTTAACATGGGAGACATTGATTTGGTCTTGGGCATGAAGTGGCTTCATTCACTTGAGGAGGTCACTCTTCGTCTCAAGGACATGGAGATCCGTTTTGATATTGATGGGAAGACACACATCCTAAAGGCAATTCGGGACAGCAACATCAAAACAATTTCTTTTCGTCGGATGGAGAGGCTCATGCGACACGACATGGTAGAGTGGGCTGCCGAGTGCACATTGGCACCTATACAGGAGGGACAGCAGAAGACTGAGTATCATCCGGACATTCAACAGTTGAGAGTCAAGCATGATAAGGTATTCAGTGATATTCCACTAGGGAGACCTCCAGACAGGGGCATTGAGCATATCATAGAGCTCGAGGAGGGTGCTAAGCCCGTTATGATAACTCCTTACAAGCATCCTAAGAGGTTGAAGGATGAGATAGAAAAGACAATAAAGGAGTTACTTGCTATGGGTCACATTCGACCTAGCAAATCACCATTCGCCTCTTCAGTTGTTTTGGTAAAGAAGGATGGCACCTTACGCATGTGTATAGACTACAGAGTCCTGAATAAGAGGACTATTAAAAACAGGTATCCAATACCTCGTATAGACGAGCTTATTGATGAGCTCCATGGTGCATGTTACTTCACTAAAATCGACTTAAGGTCAGGGTATAATCAGATCAGGGTTTGTAAGCAGGACATCGAGAAGACTGCCTTCCGTTGTCATTGTGGGCACTTCGAGTTTGTAGTGATGCCATTTGGGCTCACTAATGCGCGAGCTACTTTTCAGTCCACCATGAACAGGGTTTTTCATTCACTGCTGAGGAGATTCGTATTGGTCTTCTTCGATGATATCCTTATTTACAGCAGGACATGGCAAGAGCATTTGGCTCACCTAGAGACCGTGTTGAGCATTCTGGAGAGGGAGTCCTTGTATGCCAAGGAATCCAAATGTGATTTGGGGATGACCGAATTGTTATATTTAGGTCACATTATCAGTGCAGAGGGAGTGCGGATGGATCCTAAAAAGATCTGCACTATTATTGATTGGCCTACACCGGCAAACCTGACACAGTTGAGAGGGTTTCTAGGTTTGTGTGGGTTCTATCACAGATTCGTGAATGGTTATTCACGACATGCAGCCCCTATGACAGATTTATTGAAAAAGGGTGCATTTTGTTGGAGTCCTGAGGCACAGGAGTGTTTTATGAGATTTAAGGAGTTGATGACTACATGCCCTGTGTTGGCACTACCTGACTTTTCGAAGCCTTTCGAGCTTCAGTGCGATGCATCAGGTGAGGGCATTGGTGCGGTGCTTATGCAGGACAAGCACCCTATTGTATATGAGAGTCGTAAACTCAGAGGGCTAGAGAGACTCTACAGCATTTACGATAAGGAGATGCTTGCTATAATGCATGCCTTAGCAAAATTTAGGCAGTATCTTGTTGGCAGCAAATTTTGCATCAAAACTGACCATAACAGTTTGAGACACTTCTTGGGGCAGCGAGATCTCAATGATCGTCAACAGAAGTGGGTCAGTAAATTGCAGGCATATGACTTTGATATCTCTTATATCAAAGGAACCCAGAACGTAGTAGCTGATGCTCTTTCACGCAGGCCATATTTGAGCTCTATGGTTCACATTTCAGAGGATTGGAGGCATATGATTGTGGCAGAGTATGCCAAGGATACTTGGGCTTCCAGCATTGTTGAGGGATCGACGATTGATACCAGGTATACACTTGTGAATGACTTGATCATTTACAAGAACATGATTTATTTGATCCCATCAGAGGTGAAGAACATAATCTTGCGAGCCTTTCATGACGACCTGCAGGACATCCGGGTATTTCAAAACCTATAGACAGATTCGGGAGAGATTCACATGGAAAGGACTTAAAAGATGTTCTTGTTGTGCGTAGAGTGCCTTTTGTGAGAACAAGTAGGAGAACCGCGTGCGGCGGTTTATTCGATTCTTGACGGGGAAGTGAAGGAACTGTCGATGGACTTCATTCACGGGCTTGCCTAAAGCCCAAGGCGAAGATTACATATATGTAGTTGTGGATCGGCTAAAGTGCATGCCTACTTTCCGTTACCACTACCTACCACGGCTACAGTGCGAGGTCTTCTTCCCCATGAGTATTCAGTTCGGGGCACGAAGCATCGTGACGGCAGATAGTCGGTTCTTGAGTCACTTAAGCAGGAGGTGTTGAGGACACTTTGGGATGAGCACACGAGCACCAGTTACCACCCCAGACAGATGGGCAGACGGAGATAGTGAATAAGTGGGTGGAAGGTTACCTCCGAAATTATATTGCAGGGCAGCAGAAGGCATGGGTCAAATGGATTCATTTGTGCGAGTATTGCTATAACTCGACATTCCATATGACCATTCAGATGTCCCCTTTCATGGCGTTATACGGTTATGAGGCGCCGAGTTTTCTGGATTTGCTACTGAGTGACAGTAGAGTGCCAAGTGTTGGAGATTTGTTGCAGGAGAGTCAGGATACTATGCGGGCTCTCAAGGAGAACATTGCCAAGGCAGAATTAGCAGCAAAAGCAAGGGTCGAAGAGGACGGAGAGGCATTTTGAGGTGGATGGACATCTTATCTTGGCGTCTACTCACGAGGAAGAGTGGGTCGGAGCTTAAGCCGCGATATTCGGAGTCCCAGGATCTGGCGATGTTGAGACGTGGCTTATGAGCTTGAGCTTCGAAGAGAAGGTACACAATGTTTTTCATGTATCACGTCTCAAGAAGCGTTGGGACATGGTGTGGTACCGTCTGGGTTCTACCTCCCTTAAATGATGAGGAAAGTTGATTCTAGTACCGAGTCTATCCAGACTGAGAGAGACAGTTGCGTAGGAGGACTATCAGGGAATATCTAGTGAAATGGAGAGATTTACCTGGAGGATGCTACATGGGAGAGCGAGGATATTCTGCAGCATCCGGAGTTGAGATTGCTTGAGGACAAGCAATTTTAGGAGGGGCGGACTGTCATGTCCCCTTCTAGTTGACATCTCTCGAACCAGGATTAGCCTATTATGCGACCCTCGTAGGTCGATGGGATGGATAGAGGGTCTTGATGGAGCTTGGCTCAGCTTGTCGATTTGATCGGTTGGCTTTCGTTCGGGCTCATTCAGACACAGTTTACCGAGTTGCTATTTTTAGCAGTATTTGGCACTCAGAGAGGCACCCCTGCTATTTTTAGCAGTACAGTTTGATCACGTGCAAAATCACTCCCTGGTTTTAGCTTCAGATGGTTCATGCATCGGACGTTTCTTGAGGGAGTTATTAATATTTGATAGATTAATTAAATATTAATTAAATTGAGCATATAATATAAAGTTATAATATGTTAATATTATAACTTAAGTGAAGGGGTCGCCCATCATAGAAGGGGCCAATTTTTAATTATATTTTATAATTAAAAATTTGAGCAGAGACTATTAAAATATTAAAATCAAAAGTTCGAATTATTTTAATGATCCCTATTTTTAAGGAAATCACACTTTTCAAGAGTATAAGGCATTTTCATTGAAAATCGAGCCATTATGTTATTGAGTTATTGAAAATTGATCAAGTTTCGTCCAGAGCACGGAAGCCTAGGGTTTCAGTCTCAGAGCATTGGGGAACGAGCCATCTCCAGTGAAAGCAATTTAGAGGTTGTGAAATATCTTCCGATTTATTGCCAGGCAAAGAGATTTCTTCATCCAGAAGAGATCATAGAACTTCACAGATCATTCACCTTCAGAGTTTTCAGAGAGATATTCATCCAGAAGAGTTTTCTACAGTTAGGCGCCTATTTCCTTCAGATCTGGAGATTCTAGAGAGAGCCGTACATTTTATTTATTGGCTGCTGTTGTGTTCAGGCCGTACTTTTCTGTACCTGGCCGTACCATTCAAGAAAAGCCGTACTTCCTTGTTCAGGAGAAAACGCCTTCCACTTTGGCCATATGACTTCTACCCAGTTGGCGCATGCATCTTAGGATCAATCTTCTGGCATTTGACGGAGGGACAAGTGGATATTTATTGCAGCTGTACCAGTTTCAATCATCTTCAGCTAGCTGCAAATCAGGTTCTTTTAAATAATATTAGTCAGATCTTGCCTGTATCTTCAGAGATTTTTATTGTAATTGCTGTGGCAAAAATAATGAAATAAGTAGTCATCGATTCCTGAGCCTATTTGTATTAGATTTGAGCTCATTGAATTTATTTGCAATTTTATATCAATTTCTTTCCAAAATCGCATTCATTATTATTCATGCAAAAACTTCAAAAAAATCAAAATATATCCAAAACAATCAAAATCACACAGTTTCGAGAAACAGGGGAAACAAGGGTTTCTACAACTTCCATAAGCGGCAACTTCTTAAAAAAATAAAATTATTGACTCCTTAAAAATATGAATGGCAACAACAGAAAATCACGACTCTTCCTTCATCAAGCCTTCTGAGAAATTCTACCGCATGCTCAGTTATCTGTTGAACCTTGAAACTCAGATTCCAAAGACATTCATATTTATATTCACATTTGACTTCAATCTGCTATGAGTTGAATTGAATAGACAAATCTGATCGGATGTTTTCTAAACCTCGCGCTAATACCATGTTGACTTTTAAGATCAGATTTGCAATAAACAGAAATGAAACAATGAACAAAATAACATAGTAAGATACCCTGGGAAAACCCTCCAACTTGAGGGAGAAAAACCCAGCAACAATATATCACTTATATATTGAATAATGAACAGCAATTTGCTTTACAATGAGGCCAATCACAAGGCCGAATTAACAGCACCACACTTGAGGCAATCTCAAGAGAAATAATATCGAACTCCTTGTATAGTGATATCGACCTTCTTGAAGAATAACTTTGATCTGCAATATTGAACTCTTGCTGTAGGTGATTCACACTTTGCTTTAATGGAATGAATTGAATATCAAAGCAATGAACAACGCCTCTATTATATACAAGTTGATAGGTCCTCCTCCAACCAATGCGACTCTCCATGATAAGTCGGCTTATTAAATAAAATATGGTTTGTTTATTTAGTGAAGCACCTCTTCACAAAGTCAGCTCAAAATAAATATATATAGCCACGACTATATATATATTTATTTATTTAAATCAATAGAAGGATTGATACCGACGCTATAACATCAACATTTTGTTGCTTTATTAAGAGCTCTATAGTCAACACAAATACACCATTTACCACTTTTCTTAGGAACCACTACTAGCAGAGAAACCCATTGGCTTTTTGAAATTGGATAAATGAAACCCACATTAAGTAATTTTTGCAGTTCTTCTTTAACAATTTCATGTAAAATGGGATTTAATCTTCATTGTGGTTGCCTCATCTGACGACTACCTTCATATAGATATGGTGAGTACCAGCATTGGGATGTATGCCATGCATATCTTGATATTCCCAAGCAAATGCAGCTTTATGAGTGTGTATCATTGAAATGAAATCATTAGTTTGTGTAGTGTTTAATTGTGGGTTGATATTAAGAGTGCATCTTGGTAAAATTTCCATTGCTTGAGATTGCGTAGGTGAAGGTAAATCTATAGCTACTAATTGTGAAGTGGATAATGGATTTGAAATAGATGTTTCAGTAAATAGAAATGGGCTATATAAACAATCGTGTGGAAGCAATTGGTATAGTGTAGTAAAATGTTGTAAGGATTGTGAATCACCTACTAAAGGAAAATCCCCAAATGGACAACTATTATTTATACAAGAGTGAAGTACTATTATTATTGAATGAATACCTGTTTTGAAACAAAATAGCAATAATAACATCATCAGATGGTTCTTGAAGATCAAGACTTGAATCAATTGTTAAAATTGGAAGAGATTCATCTAGATTGCTATCAATCGACAATGGATTGTCTATCTCCAACAAAGGTTGGTTGGTGGATACAGTGTCAATTGTTTCTTTTGTTCCCCATTAGAAATAACCATATTATCTGATCGATAATTGATGAAAGCATCTGCAGTAGCCAACCAAGGTAGCCCCAAGATCATCCCCCCAGCTTCATTTTAGGTTGCAAAACCATGAAGTCAGTTGGATATTCCCAAGAGTCAACAAAACTAATAACATCTTCAACGATACCTTCAGGTTTTACTAAAGATCTATCAGCCATTTGAAGAATTGTAGGTGTAGACCTTAATTCACGAAGACATAACTTTTCTTTAGTTTCACTCGTCATAATATTTATAGCAGCGCCTAGGTCAATAATTGTATTTGGAATAAGAACATGACCAATACGTACCTGAATCATTGGATTGCCTGGGTCAAAATACATAGGAATTGTAATATTCCCGAGCATCAGATCTACAATTTGTCCAATAACTTTTAACAGTTTTTGGATCTTGTTTCTTTTTCTGTTTTTGGGTACACAACTCTCGAACTGTCTTAGTGTAGATAGGAATATCCTTGATTGTAATGTGCCATGCATGAAGGGCTAAACCCTGGCGGATACAGTGGTATCTCATCTGTAATATCCCACCCCTAATGGAACAATCTCTATTGCAATTTTGCTCAATTAATTTTCAGTTTGACACATGGGACATTTTTGTCAAACATTATATATGCTATTGGACTGAGTTTCCAATGAGTTTTCAGATTGCAAATAACATGTAACAGCAGTATCAAATAGATCACTTCATATGTTGCATTTGAGAACATCATTTAATACATTAAAAGTGCTCGCAGCCATTACAATTCCGAGTATGATTAACAAGAACATATATGAACATGAATGCAGAATGTAGTTGATTCTAAGCATAGTTTGATCAATGACTATTACAACTTGACTGTGGCAGTCATATGCATGATTTCTGAGCATTATTAGCAAAGAGAACATTAAAAAATAAATATTAGTTTGCATCATAAATACCAGTTCTAGAAGCTGCTAGCAATGTCACGGCTGGCAAGGAATTTGTATTTGCAGAAATTAATTGTCTAAAACTGTAGCAGCAAAATGCCTCTTTAGAATCACGTCCAGCTTGCCACATTACCCAGCATGACATCCATGGCGTCCTAAGACAGCCCCCATCCCAAGGAATGGACCCACACCTTCACTATGAATTAGTGCAGGCTCAATGCTCAACACCTAGCAGCAAGTAATCCTCCAAACTCCACGCTTGGTGGAAGTATAAATGCACAAACCAAGAAATAGATGATGCCACATCCAGCTTTAAAACCCTTTGAGTATGGTGTCCAAGGATATGCAACAATTAAATTGTCAAAACCCTTGCTTGGAAAACACATGATAATATCTTGGAAAACTCTGTAATTTCCTTACTTTGTCAATGATGAATTAAACTTAGATTTTCTGATTAAATCTTCAAACCCTTATTTTGAATCCTTTCTTGAAAATCGATGAATCATAAGCACAATCCTGAAATGGAATCGTCTACAAGCTGGCTTGGGAGATCTCTCTCTCCTGTACCGAGTTGTTCTCCTTGAGGGATTTCATCCTCAAAAAACTGTGGCTTTCAATCAACAAACCTTTGTTGAAGCTCTTCACCAAATTTCTCCAAAACAAGAATAATAATCATGAATTAATAAAATGAGCTTCAAACGCCCTTTTATAATTCTCAACTTCACCTCAAATTCACATTTAAATTTCATTTCATTCAATTTACTTTTTAATTTTGGTGCACAACTTTATAATATATAGTATATTTTAAAAGTCACTTATAGCTCCCCTTTAAAAATCACACTTTAACTTATATTATAAAGTATACTTTAAAATCACTTATATCTCCTTTATAATAAAGTCCCTTTTAAAAATATTTTAATAATGCATAAAGTCAAATTATTTAATTTAACTTTATTATTTGACATTGTTAATATTAAATGCATAGGATCAATATTAACCAATATAACTCTAGGATATAATTATGCCACCATGCCAAATATAGAACCTCTATGAGCTGACCATACCAGTGACTTACTATAAATAGCAAGTATGAGCAACACATCTAAGTGACTTACTAAAAATAGTAAGTGTGGGTCAAAGTATCCAGAATGGCCTCTGGAAGGCACACCACAAATAAATTGGGACATTGAGCTGAAGAGTACTGAAATAAGCACCAAAAAAGGCCCGCTGAAGAACCAAAGATCACCCTCGAAGGGGTCCCCTGAACACCTTGTTAGCCTACAAGGACCAGTTGGTAGACTAACCACTGTCTAATCACTGCCTAGGAAAAGGGGACATTACATTGATTGCTTGCAAAAGGGGAAGTTTAACATTGACATTTCACAACTCATTAATAAGATCAAATTCAGGTTGAGGGATTTCTTTTTGAACTGGTGTGGAATGGAATCGATTAGGATATGGAGGTGGCGGTGGTTGTGTTTTTGTTTTCTCTAAACAATGTTGAGTTTCTCCAAGTTCTTGTGACTCCTCAAGTTCCGTGATTATAGGACATGTTGGTCCTTGAAGAGCCTTTCCTGAGCTGAGTTGTACCCCATTAACATCTAGTGCATTGATAGGATAAGTTGGATATCCTACCACCTCGTTATTGTAAACAGGTTGTGTCACCTTATTGTTTAGATTTCATGTTGGTTGAGCGGGCATTAGCTGTGATGGATTGGATGGCTGATTAGTAGATATTGGTGGTAGAAATTATTGTTGTGATTGTTGGTATGGGTTAATAATAGGTGGTATTGGATATGATGTGTATTGTGAAAATTATGGTGGTGATGTCCTCCATGCTTGTTGCCATAGTTGTGGAGCATGTTGGTATTGATTTGACCACTGTGAATAGGATGGAGGTTGTTGCCAGCCTCCATACCACCCATGTTGAATCAGGAAAGAGCTAGATTGACTACTGGACCCCATGTTGTAAGGTGTCTTAAAATTTATTGATCATACTTGGTGGCATAGCTTGAGGGTGGCCTAGGCCTTTGTTGAGCCATATAATAAACAAGTTCTTCTGTATATTCCAATTCAATCTTATCTACTGGTAGAGGTTGTAAGGTGGTGTTCCTACTAACATCCTCTAGGGAAGAAATCTTTGTTTTATTATAAGGGCATTCTTTAGTAGAGTGTTTCTAATGATAGATAAGACAAAAAATGGCAAGTGCTTTTTCAGCTTTTTGTTTTTTATGAGTATATAAAGTATCAATTTGTTTCCCCATGTGACTTAAAAGATCAGTTTTCAAGTCATCAAGTAACGTACCTAATTCTCGCTTGGTAATACCCGTTGTGCCTCCTTGAGAAGTATGTTTTCAAGAATAACTCCATATAGATTAGTGGGATCTTGAGTAGTTCTTGCAAATATCAAATTTCTTATCAAATCCTAATTTAGAAATCTCTACACCACCTATAAGATTAAAAGCATCCATACTTTCATTATGAATTCCTCGAAGAAAAAGCATTTTAATAGCCTCATTGGACAACCTTGTTTGTTTTGTTCTTTGAAGACTAAATGAGAATCGTTTAGGGAAGTCTTCTATTGTTAACTCTTCGCATTGTGTCATTTGAAAGATTTTATCTCAAACTTACTTTGTCTTACAAGAGTCTTGATATTTTATCAGGAACTGCTCCTTCATAGTATCCCATGTATGTATAGAATGTTGCCCAAACCCCATGAACAACCATAATGCAACATCCTTTGGTGTAGCTAGGAAAAGCTTAAGCTATCACTTTGGTAATCATAGCTACAACATAAGACATCAAATTCAAATAAGAACATATCAAGATCTTGAAGAGAAAGTCCTCGAAAAATTGGGAGAGCTGAATGGGGTATGTTTTTCATGGGTGCTTCCTCTTTCAGATTAACAATAGGAAATTCAAATGAAATGGGATCATTATTGGCCAAGGCTTGGTCATTGTTATTATTATTTCTATCTGCATCAGACATTGTTTCAAATGCCCAAGATGTCCAATACGAGGAAATGACTTCTTTTTCAAAGGTTTACCACTTCGTAATTCGTATGGTTTTGCAAATTGTTTGGCAAACTTAGGAGAAATAATTTTAAAAGATTCTTTTGAAGATTCAGGTTTTTTAGGTTGCACTAAGGGAGCACTAGGTGGTGATTCAAGATTGGATTCAATTGTGGTTGACTCAATCACACACTTTTCAAGATTTGGTTCAACTAGCTTATTCTCCAATGTTTCATTCTCAAATTGTGGCCCTTATCTTGTTTTGTTAAGCTACTTTCTACAGTTTGTTTGACAAATCTACCTTTTTCATCTCTAATGCGACTCATGCATCTATATGACTTAATATAGTGCAAATCAAGGGTAGTTGCCTAGGAAAAGTTGACAATTGCGCGGACTTTATCTGTAGCACATTGGTCCCAACTCAACTTACTAGACTAGCAAGCCTCTAACACCTTTCCCCAGCAACAATGCCAAAATGTTGGGACAAAGTTGCGAGTTGTTAATAAGATGATATTTGGCTCTTTATAGTTTAGTAGAGTTCAATGTCAATCCGGAGGTGTAAAACTTTAGAAAGGTGTAATGGCTATATACCTAAGGGTTGAAAGCAGTAAGTCAAGTGATATGCAACAAACCTATTTCAAACGGTTTGGAATATAAAAGCTTATTGAAACAAATTACCTACGAGTTGTAACAAAAAATATTACAGTCTGCTACGAGAATTGCAAGCCCTGCTATAGAAATAGAATAATCTGTGACATGTATAGGGTGTTTTGCAACTTGAACAACTGTATGTTTACCTAGAAATTAACTTTAAGTCATCTATTCAAACCACGCAAAACTTGAGATAAATAACTAAAATGTTTTTGAAACGTTTGAATAACACGTAAAATGAAATCACACATAAATCACTTCCACACTTCACAATATGGTTCTACAGACAATGATTATCACAGCATGAAATACTCATAGATAACACAAAAAGCATAAACGAGAAAATTAACTAAACTTCACCAAGCTTCCTAAAGAGTGGTCCCTCCTCCCGGTCATCAAGGTGATAAAAAATTGCACTAAACAAACGCCTTCTTATCAACATGCAGATGATATTTCTATAGCATTGAATGTGTTTTTGTATATATGAAAAGTTATACACAATATGGCTACATCACATATATATATATAAATATGTGATTCATAATGATATCTAAATATAAAAGATATGGTTATGTTGGCCCACGACCCATAACCTTCAAAAAGTTTTTTTGGCCTATGGCCAATAATGTTTTAAACAAATAATAACAACTTAACAAAGTCATTGATTTTCAACCACTAATCAATAAACTTTCATTAATTTGCAACGAAAATTGGAATTCACCCTCAAGTTGGAGATCCTTCACCTGCTGTCCTCAACCTGAAAACATTCATCCAATTAGGATTAATTCCCTTATGAATTAGTTGTTAGAGTACCTTTCATTCCTTTAAAATGCATTAAATAATTTTATCTTTCATAAGTAAATAATGGAAGGAATGGGTAACAAAAGGTGGATAAAAATGATTAAAGGAAATGATAGAAGGGTCTAAAACAAGGTAGGCTTTTATCCCATCACTATACTTCTAAGAGGCTTATGGTCACACAGAAGCTTTTAGTGGGTGAGGAGATGTGGGAAGAGCTCCATCACTTTCCTCTTGAGCTATCATTTTGCTTACTTTAGCATTTACCCTTTTAGGTCAACTTACCGAGACTACTATGGCCTCCTTCTAGTCTCTTTGAATTTTGTGTTGCAATACTACATTCAGACAATTTGACCAAGGGAAGACCCATTTGAAGATCTCTCAAATTGGTTATAGGTGATGGGAAAAATGAGGCCTAAAATGCACAAGGCATTTGGGACTCAAGCAATTTTTCGCATTGTTAGATTGAGTCCCAACATTGACGAATTTTCTTAAAGGTGTCTAGTGGACCAAAGTTAGTCTCATTTTTGGTCCCTCCTTCTTGCTTGAGTGGGCTTGGATTCATGCTAATGCTCTAGCTATTTGATTTCTTTGAGTTGTTGTCTAGGGTAAGGGAGGTTGGTTAATAATACTATATTAGAAGGCAGTTCTATAAAGGATATCCAAGAAATTATTTTGCATTGTTAGTTTGTTATAATTTACATAGATCGAAATCCAAGTATCATTTATTGAGATTTTAGCATTCAAATGCAAGTAACAAGATAATATATCCATTCGAATCCAAGATTATTTATACAAAAGATGGCTTATTATGTATAACAAGACCAATTCTAAAAAACCTCGACAATTCCTATTTTATCTCATCTACTACTCAACCAAATACCTATTCTGCATAGGTGTAAAACTAATCACCCGACAACCTAAACAACATTATAAACGTAGATTTAAATTATCCACCAATCATTTATATTTATGCCCCACACATATTAATTCATTTGTCACCAAGTATTTTAAATATATAATGGTGTAATACAATTTCCTAATGTTCCCTCCATATTACATCATAATCTTGAGACTTGGAGAGAAAAAAATTCACATGTGGACTGGGACATACACACAGTTATGTTACAATTAGCTATGGAGATAGCCATCCCAAGATCAAGATACTTAAGAGCTAATCATGAAAAGACAAGAATGTCAACATGATCAAATAACAACCTTTACAAAGAGTGCAAATGTGCATACAAATAAGTGTTGGGTTACTCATATGAGAGTAGTAGGTGGATATATATAAGATACATGACCAAGAGATGCAAATATACAATCAATATGTGATAGAAGATGCAGTCACATGCAAAGTACTATCAAATTAAGGAAGTACAAATGCCCTAAGTAAACTTAATTGACTAGATGTGAATAGGACATAAAAGGAAACTAGTTTAATAAAAGACATGCTCACACCAACACCCCCCCTTAAGTGCAACTTAAGTAGGAAAGAAAGGAGAAAAAGACTCAAAGATGGGTCTTGACAACTAGGCTTGATGAAGGAAGGAGGACCCAAGATGACCCTCCAAGGACAACTTCCTTCACCCCAATTACAAAATAGTCTCTCACAAGTGGGAAAAAGGAAAAAAAACCTATAGGAAAGAAAACTCCTACCTAAAAGAGAGAAAACATAAGGAGGATCGAGAAGCCTTCCTAATCCATAAAAGATTAGGAACATGAACATGAAGAACCCCACTAAAGCACAAAGAAATTGCAAACTACTGCCAGGGAACAATTGCTAAAGCTAAAGAGCCTTCACCAAAATTAGGATGAAAGATCAAAGAGGCACAAGTTTGCATAAATGACCAAAACAACACTACTCAAACAATGCATAGATGATGAATTCACACCAATATATTGCAACTATACAACAATCTAGCAGTCAAAGATGCAAATGGCACATCAAATGGTATCAATGGTCTCAAGAACATTGATTAAGTAAAGAAAATAGAAGGCAGTCTCCATAAGGTATGTGTTCCATCTCTATGAAATTCAAGGATAACCAATTGCTGTATCCATCTACTATATAGGAACAAAATCTAGATACATAACTCACTTCAAAAAAAACCTAAGGAAGCATTAAACAATATTATACCCCCCATAATGCTAACAAGGGAGAGGTATGCTAGCTCCATTGAAACTATCATAATCTATGTTCCACAACGTTTCGGGGATGGGGACGGGGGGACAGCAGGGGACGCGTTTCAGGGACAGTAGTCCGAGGGCCGATTTTTGGGGACGGCGGGGGGGACGGCAATATATGAATTCTTCAATATATATTGTATATATAGAGAGAGAAAGAGAGCAATCTGAATTATCGAATATGTTAATAACTGATAGCATCATAGTAACAATATCTAAATGTGCATAAATAATGACAACAATAGTATAACAGCAGTATAAACTATAAATTATAAGCAGCAATAAATTTAAAACTTAAACTTTAATCATGATGATGAGATTCATGACAAGTCAATTTACTATTAAATATAGAAGCATTTTGTTCAAGTTTTAAAACTAAAGTTAAATAACTCAAAGACCAAAGCTCAAACTTTAAATACAACAATCTGTCAATCTATGACACTATGCCTCTTTCGGGCTATCAATATCAAATAGTCAAACTCCTCTCACAACAGTCTAAAATAAAGTGGCAGCTTGTGCAGAAAAATGCCACAGAAAATTTCAAAATACTGACTGCTCTCACATAGGAGAAACAGTGCCCAGGCTCTAGCACTCTCAGTTGACTCCCAACCTCCCTGGGCTCCCAACAAACAAGTATATGAGTTTGTGTTTTTAGGTATATGATGTCATGTCCCAAATTCGACTTGAATCCTGGGCCGACTTTTGCCAACAATGTTTATTAACGCTTAGTCAATAATAAAATAAATATTAAAATTTTTGGCCAACATGCTTATGTTGGCATCTTTTCTTGTTTGGATTAAATTTGAAATTGTCTTTCTTCTGTGAGGCCGACCTCTTGGGTCTGGCTAATAAGCTAGTATATATATGTGCTCTTTTCCAGTCTCTAGACACCATGAAATTGAATTTGGATCCTTGCCTCTAATCGTGAGAGCCTAGCTGCTCACACGAGGCAACCAGGTCTCAAGAGCCCAATCAACCAAGCCGGCACCATTCACTCACAAATCAAGGGTAGTGATCAGAACGCAAGGGACCAGGGGAAGCAACAAAGCGTTCAGGCCAAGCCTAGCAGCTCTGGTCGCCCATGCAGGACCTCCACCTCATCGTCGATCCCAGTCTCACAGCTTGACGGAGGAAGCTTCATGGGTTTCGCATCTTAGATTGTAGAAAGAGAACAAAAGTCTCAAACCGTCATCACCAGACTAGATCGTGTGAAGTATGAATCATTATAGAGAAGTCTGAATTAGAGCTATGAGTGACGCCATCCATTGAGGCGGAGCTCATTACCAGTCGAGTAGACAAAGAAAATCAGCTTGGGTGAATTCGAGTTACATAGACTTCTATAGAAATAAAGTCAGACACTGTAATGTACATTAGAAAGATTAATTTAATACAAAGCTCTTGATTTCCGTTCACTTTATTTTAGTTCTTGGAGCATTCTATCGCAATTCTCTATTTTAAATCTGTAGAAGATAAGTTTACTTTTAAGCAGGCATTTTACATATGAGGGGCATGGGAGGGTCTGTGGGACCCCACGCCCCTTTACAAACCAATAAATTTTTTTTAAAAATGAATTTTTAATTTTAACTTTTGTTTTTTATGTGATACTGTAGGGGACACCTGGACATTTCCGGGACAATCAGGGGACACCTAGCCGTCACCTAGCTGTTTCGGGGACAGCTAGGCATCCCCTTTAGTTTTGCAGACGTTTCCTAAATAGGGGACACGTTTCTTGGTGTTTCCGAAAAATGCAAAATTGGAGGGGACGGCTGGGGGATGTCCCCTCGTCCTTGAAATGCCTTAGGGGACGGGGACATAGGGTTTAGGGGTGAGGATGTGTCCCTATGTAACACAAGTCATAATGTAGTGCGAGAAGGTGAAGAAGCAATAGTAGAAGGCTCACTAAGAAGAATTTGCAACTAAAATAGGATGTGCAAAAAACAAGACATACACACATGAAGGTAGATGAGGTTGTGATTGCAAAAGCAAGGCACACACAACAAACCTCCTATGGGACTGTATAAAGGGTGTGAGAAAACAAGACATACTTGCATGAAGATAGACAGGGTTGTGATTGCAAATACAAGGCACACACTACAAACCCCTCATGCCACTTTATAAAGTAGTGCAAGTACAACAATGGCACAATATGATTTGCAAGATCCCTAAAATGAAAATGCAATGTGACTTGATTTCAATGTGTTTATAAATTTGATGGTACAATGTATTTTAAATCTGTAATATTTATGGTAGTTTTGTTTGGCATATGCATGATATGTGGTATAATGAACTTAATTCCTATTTTCAGGCTTTAAATATGCATATATTTATAATTTTAATATATTTTTTGTATGGATATACCTAGAATGTACCTAGCCCTCAAAATATGTATACGATACTAATATATCTTTCTCATGTATCTATACCCAATTCCGATTGGCAACTTAGGATAATATACTCATTCAAATCCTAGAGTATTTATTAATAAGATGGCTTATTACATATAACAAGCTCAATCCTAGAAACCCTCTATTTTATCTCAACTACCCCTCAACTGCATGCTTGTTATATGTTGTTGTAAAACTAATCACACGACCACCTCAACAACATTATAAATGTAGATTTAAATTATCTACCAATTATTTAAATTTATGCTCCCTGTACATATTAATTTATTTGCCACCAATTATATTGATTATATTAAATATACTATGGTGAAATATAAATTTCTTCACATGAGTATTTTTGGCAAAATTTATTTACTAGGGAATGTTGATTGCTATGCTTTGTAGTTTCATTTTTGGAGAAGTGTTTTGCAAATTTTATTAAAATCCATTTTACTAAAATCCAAAATTTGATGAAATGTAGTGAAATCTATCAAGGAAGTAATTGCAAAATTAATTCCCTCCCCCTGCCACCGACCCTCCCCCAACATCTCAACCCCTGGCACCCTTTTTGATTGAAATTAGTTGGAGTTCTTGAAACTTTATTCCTTTGACAAATCCGCTTTTAGTTTTGATGTCTAATTCTGGGGTTGTGCTTAACGTTTTATGCATACGATTGATAAGGAAATTATAATTTATGAAGAAATAACAATTGGTGAAATGGTACTTGATTCCATATCTACACTTTTGCAGGATGGTGGCATTATAGCTATTCTTGATGCATCATCTCAAAGGGATAAACATTATGGTAATATTGAGTTGCATTTTCAAAATGTGTGTGTTGTTCTTTCTTTTGTTATTGTACTGCGTGGGTTTTCAAAGAGTATAACTGCAGTTACCCTTTTGCAGGCAGTTCAATTTTTATGCCCCCTGAACAAAAAGATGCTATATTAATACGCAAAAAGCTGCATAATGCAGCAAATGAAAGTAACTTGACCCTAAGAAGTGCTAAAAAGGCATGCAAGGATTGAATATTTTAAGGGAGTCCTTGTTAAAGCTTCAGAATACATTTGCTTGACAACCTGGTGGCTTCTTCAAGACAACCAAGACCATGGTTCACTTTTTTGGTTTTTTGCAAATACCCATTTCTTTACCCGAATGCTTTTCTTATAGATCATTTTAATGGGTTAAGCTTCCAAAGTATGTCAGACAGCTACAAGTCAAGCTCTATGCCAAATTCAGAAAAGTCTAACAAAATTGTAATCTATCACTTTATGCAATATTCAGCATTAAGCTGTGATCCTCGGAGGCATAAATGTTATTGGGTTCATAATGTTTTTATCGAGTATCTTGATTTAATAGTGTATTGGAGACAATTAATTTCTGTATGCATGGAAGAAAATTTAACAAATAACAATGATAATAAACATAAAAGGAAACACTTAGAACCAAACCACTATTATCCTTTCTATCATGTTCTTAGTTTACACTGATATTTTAATGCCTATATTTATAAATCCAACATATTTTCCCGGAGTTACCCTTTGCACTCTTTGTTAGAAACAATAAACTTTCCACAGCTTTAATGTTAGTCCAGACTCCAAACTAATATAATTTGGAAACTAATGGCTTGTGGCCTGATTTTGGAACCTTACACTTCCTCTCCTTCATGAAGCATATAAAAACAAAGTATACAAACTCTGTCACACTCTTGTAAATATTAATCTTTATGGGTTAATTAGTTTAACCCATTCAGTTTTCAGTTTAGGTAGTTCTTCCTTTATATGACAGTTAAAACTGTTCTTCACTGCTTATAAGAACATAAATGTTCTTTTGAATATACAATAATAATGCAATTGCATTCTGCACTGTTTTTTAATCCTAGCCTAACAGTGGTATTAGAGCAGGTGAGAGAGAGAGAGAGATGATATTGTTTGTTTGGATATTGCTTACATGCTTTATGTTATTGAAAATCTTCGGAACATCCATTGTGAATCTCTGGGCATGGAATCTGCAGCTACCTGTACTTTGGTGTCTTCTGCAATATAGCCCAAGGCGTTAGAAATAAATATACAGTATTGGCAATAAAATACAAAGGCAGCTGCAAGTAAAATAAAAGGCGTTGGAAATTAAAGTGCGGCTGGAAATGAGGGACAATTTGAGTAGATTCATTGTAAAGAGTTTGGAATGCATGTTGGTCATCCCTAATGGTATTTGGTGAAGGCATAGGTATCCATAGGTGTTACAACCAAGAAATTCTATGTTTTGCAATCAAATTTTCTGAAGGCTGCCATCTAGAAGACCTACCATCAAATGCTGCAACATGTTTTTACTTGCCTCAAATATGGGTTTTACATGGTTGGATAATATTACTTTATTATTAATTTACTTCGCTCTTTTCGAAGTGCTTTAAACTGGAGAGAGAAATCTATCTCAACAGTGCATACAAGAATTGATATAGTTATTTTGTATAGAGGCTTCCAAAGGTTCTCAGGTTGATAAATTATATCTAACATGCTTTTATATGAACAGAAAAAATTGTTGGGTTGAAGTTTAAGTTTTAAGACTTGACAAAATTATTATATGTTTCTGAGACCTAACTCCAACATGTATGTGTAATTTTTCGCAATCAAATATTTACTTGCAATCATGTGCACATTGTACATTGATGGCCTGTTGTCCTTGCAAATACATGTAAGCACAAAAATAAGGCATAGTTGATATCTAAATGTTGGAGACAATACAAACATCTATTTCATGCAATTTTGCAACCAATACATAGTACTGAAAAAAAATTTAATAGGTTACTAGATCAGTTAGGAGACACATAGAAGAAAGATCTTAAGCGGGATGGACCTTCTAGCACTTCCACATAGCGAGCATGTGAAAAATAAAGAAATATTACATTCCAAATCAAGGAAAAAACATGTTACATCTCTTATGTCACTGAAGCAAAATGTTGTGCTTGACCCTATGGCCTAAAAAATGCCAACAACCTAAGTCACAAAAGAAGAAACTCATTGAGTCTAAATTTGGTACTTTAGCAAAGGCCATTATGAAAGTTTGGGAATCTCATAAAACAAATAGAGGAACATTCTCATTGTTCCAAATTTGTTTTCATTGTGGATGTCAAGGTTATACCTCTAGTAATTGCTTTGCATCTTTGTATATCTTGTGATCAACCTACATATTCTATCAAACATTATTGTTTATGAGATCCACCTACAAAGACCATAAGACGTGTATTTTGATTGGATAGATCATTTCAAATGGAGATCCAAGGTTCATTTGTTAACCAAATCTTATAAGAGTTTAGTTTATTATTGATGATAAAAATGTGTCTACTCATAATGGTGGTGTCATTCACCTCGATTCTTCTAATGATGTCATATGAACCTAGTCTTGTAATCCTTGTTAAGCCTACATTGACTAGTGTTATTGATATTTTTGAGATGCCCCTTGGTATTTTTGATAAACCACTTGGGTAGAGTTGAACCAAATTCCCATAAAGAATGATTTTGTATCCACTACTTGTGTTGATGGTTTTGATTTTGTTTTGACAATTTCCTATTTTGATTAGGATATTGATGATCTTTTTTATGCAAGCTATCAAATGTTTGCTAAGAAGTGTGAATTTTCTAGTATGTTGGATATACAACTTATGTTATATTGGTCCTTACTAATGTATTCAAATTATTTGAGGCTCTATAGCTTGGGAGATTGCCTCTTGTTGATTTAGTTGGGCAATTTACGACTACATACAAATGCAGTTGAGTTGTAATTTGAAACCTCAAAAGAATAGCTTCCATGTTGTTCTTTCTAAGTCGTGGAGACTTGTGATGAAAACCCATAAGGGTATCATTGAGTTCTACAACTCTTTATATAGATTTTCACACGATGATCCAAGTTGTTAATTTTGCTTACTTCCCAATCAAGGGTGGTATATGCTCCATTCTTTCTCCATTAGGGAGACCTTGTTGGCATTCACCTCACTCATCTACCAAGGGGAATCTTGTGTGTATGCCAAATTTGAGTGGAGACTTCACATAGATGATAGAGGCATACATTTTAGATGCTTTGTGCAGATTTGTTGCTTGGATACCATTTTTGATGTATTTTAAAGTTGGCCAATTTTTTAGCCACAATTTTTTGAGGCTATAGTTGGTGCACTTACATACCAGATGTTGCAAACGCCTTTGTTGAGACCTTGTGACTTTGGATATGACACTAATGTTTTGAATGCACTTAATGCTAACACTTGATGTTGTGGTGCATTTGATGATGTCTTGTAACACTTTGATTTAGATATTATTGGTGGACAATTAATGTGTATATGTTCCTCCTAATTGTATTAATTGCACCTAATGAGTGTTTGTGTCTACTATGAGCAAAATGCTATAGTTAGTTGGATGTCAACTTGGTGATTGATGTATTTTAGCTATTATTTTTAGTGATGAAGTAGAGTTGTCCTAGATTAATAGATGGAGACTACTTATTGGCCACATTAATGATTGGCCCATTATGATTTTTTGATGATTAAAATGTAGTTTTCCTATAAGATTGATAGAAGGGGACTACTAGGCATGGGTGCCTACTCATATTGACAACTAATCATTGGTCATTTTTTAGATTATTACATATTGGAGCATTATAGATAAAGTGATTGTATTGATGATTAGAGAGCACAAATTCACCATTTTAAGAGATGGCTAGTGATTGAACCTAAGTCATCATATTCGATGATACATTATATGTGCACTGGACCATGATGGATCTTTCACTTAGAAAATAGAAGCACCAATAGTTCAACTTGGATCTTCAAAAAAATGAAAAAAACAAGTCCAAAAATTCGAGACCTAATGAAATCAGTAAGCTAGGAACAAAAATAATTCAACTTGGCTCTTCACAAAAAATGAACAAAACAAGTCTAACATCATAAGAATTGGCAAAACAAGTCTAGATTTGAGACCTATCAAGGTAGTGGGCTCAATCCACACGAAAATTTGAGGTTTGTCAAGGTAATGAGCTTAGTCTAATCAAGAATTTGAGACTTGTCAAGGCAATAGGCTCAATCCAATCAAGAAGACAACAATAGTCTATTGATGACATCAATATAATGGTAAGAATCAAAACCAACTTCTTTGAAAGAAGCTTTAGATCAAGCATTAAATATTCTCACTAAAGTGCTTCACCAAGAGAAGTTTAAGCCATTCAAAGGATTGTTTGGTTTAACCATAACCCATTTAGATTAAGGGGGGACTGTAAATATTAATCTTTATGGATTAATTAGGTTAACCCAAGGTAAAAGTACAAAGTTGTGTTACACTTTTGACCAACTTGTCAATACAAATGAATTTAAGTATTTCTAACTAGAAATCAATTTTGGTCAAACATATAATCTAGTTAGACTCATTCTAGTTAAGTTAGATATGTCCATAAATTTTCCAACTAAAATTGTTGACTAAATGCATATGTAATACCACTTTGAGGCCAATTTATCAAAAACATAAATTATTTGAAAAATTTGATGTTTCAACAATTCCTATTCATGTAAATAACATTTAAAAAAGAAATGAAAATACCCTTTTTGTAGATTGATACGTATAGTTTTCAAAACTATATATTTTTTAATAGTTTAATTATTATTTATATTTTATTTTTATTTTTACTAAAAATAGCTTATCAACACCAAAATGTGAGGTTGATTATCATGTCAAAAAAATACTAAAACCTATTAAAAAATTGAAAAAAACATGATGCACTAGATAAAAAATTCTATATGAAGATGGTATAATTTTTTCTATTTTAGATAATAGTTAATATGAAAGTTGAATTCAAATAGAAACAATTGTGTTTTAATACACACACACATAATCAAAATTGAAAAAAATAAATCTATGCATTAAAGTTTCAAATTATAAATACACACAAAAAATTTGAAAGGAAAAAAAAAATTAACTATATAAAGAGCGACATCTCAAGTAACTTATTCTTTTAGCATTTTATTAGCAACTAAATTATAGTGCCAATTTATAAAAAAATATATTCAAGTAATTTAAAAAAAAAATCAAAAAAATACAAACATAAAATATACTAAAAATACATATTTTATTAGTTTATATAATTTCAAAATTCAAAACATATATGCCACTTTTTAGTGATTCAAGTTTAAAAGTTGGATCAGTGTTGGTTATTTCCTTTATAAAAGTGTGATAGAGCTTTGTAATTTTAGCCCCATTCACTTTTTAGTTTAGGTAGTTTTCTTTTATGTGATAGTTAAAATATCTTCATTGTTTATCAATAAGACTTTAAATCTTCTTTTGAATATACAATAATAATGAATTCTATTTCACCTTATTTTATAATCCTCACGAAACACTCTTGAGCGTGCCTAAAATATAATGATTGTCACATTGTTTCAACAATTTACTTGAAAATTTGAGAAGATTTGTACAACAAGAGATAGAATAATAAGATAATAATGAGATTTGTTCAAGATAGGGGCACTTTTCGACCCAATATAATTCCATGAAGCATCTTGCTATTGGGATATAAATATAATTGTAAAAGACAAAATAGAACACAATTGGGTCAGTGATTCTATTAGATTATATTAAAGTATTTGTCCCTCAAGTAATAAATATAACATGGTCAACTTTCCAAGCTAATTAAAAATATAATTTTGTTTAGGAGAACTAATGCCCTTCTAATTGAGATATTTTGTCATCAAATATGATGTACGTGCAATAATTCTTGTGTAAGCTTCTTCAACTCCCATGTACCATGTTCCTTAGATAACCCTTGCCAAATTATGTGAAAGCAGTTAATTTCTCATATCTTTAAATATTAGATTTTAACTTCTAAGATTGCTTCGAGGTTGAATGTTATTCTCTCTTTCTCATCATTAACTTATAATTTTGATTGGACCAAAAATTCACATCCAAGTTGTTTCTTGACAACAATACATGGAATACACTTGTGCATTATACATTCTTAGGGAAATTTGTAGCTTATGCTACCTCACTTATTCTGGATTTAACTTTTGAAGAACCATAGTTTTTGTTGAAGTCTCAACTTTTTTTATTCTTCAATATTGTCTATTTATAAGGTTTCAATCTTCTCCAACCTCCAAGCTCCTCTTGCCATGATTTTGGTCCACTTGTTCCTTCTTGTATTTGCAACAATGCCCAATATATTTTTTAATATAGGGATGATATCTTGCAATTCTTGAATCACATTTTCAACTTCTTAAATACAATAGGTCATCTAGCCAACAATAGTACTCCTTTGATTCTTTCACTTGATGTGTTACATTCAATGGAAAATGCCCTTTGTTATATCGAGTGTTTCTAAAATTGACATTGAGGTAAGGGCATCTTCCATGTGATTGAATGATCCATAAATATGTGGATTGATAACCTTAGAATTCAATGAACAATGGATTTCTTAAGCTAGCTAGTTATTCACTCCTTTTAGAAATCTACACTATTGAATTTAAATAATTTATAGTAGTATTAAATGTTTGAAATAGAAAAAGAATTAAACAAATAATAGGGCACACAATGAGAAAAACACACAACATTTCATTTGAAGAAAATTTAGATAGGTGAAAAAATTTAAGGGTGTATAATTTAGCATCTTGTTCACTATATTAGTGGCAATACATGAATATTTTCCAATTTAATGGTCTTAATTGGGTTGTAATTTAGTTTTCAATTCTTTTTTTTTCTTCACTTTTCTCTCTATAACTCATAGGAACTATGTTCATTCTCCCTCTTCCTCTCAAATATCTAAAAGTGTCTTTCTTTTGCCAACCAACCTTTTATAGTCCTTTCTACCTCATATACTCCTATTTTCCCAACTTGGAAGACCAACTATTTCCCCCTATTGTAACAACTTCCTTGGCAACTCATATTCTAACTAGCTTCTTACACTTGCATGGAGAAGAAAAAATGACCTTCCTTCCAGACATCATAACTATCAACAGGGAAAACTAAAAAGTGATCCCCACCAAGAAAAGGAAGGTAGATGAGAGCTTTAATCCAAATTTGTCCAAGTAGAACTAAATTGATTTTTAATAATCGTAATTATCGCAGCCTAGGGAAATGAGCAACCCACCAATGATCATGTTCACTATCCTAACATCACTTGTCGCGAGAAGACAACAAACAACCCCAATTATGAAGTTAAACAATTTCCACAAAGGAACAAAACCATCCTCACATTCATCTACCCCAAAATGAAGTTTAACATGTGTTCAATACTAAAGTAATAAGAGAGATACTTGCACATCAACTAAGTTCTCTTAAACAACAACTAAGACTTCTTGCTCAACAACTAAGATTTCATTGCACAACAACTAAGATATCAACTCACATTTGCTCACCTACACCTTGTGGCATACCTACAAGAGTGCTTGGTTGGGGACCCTTCCAAGTCCAAACCTATCAAACAAATTTTCAAAACACACCTCCTTAATCAAGGGCTCTTTTGGTCCTCAAAAGCTTTAAAATTAAAAATGAAGAACTCTTGATGGAATGAGAGGTAAATTGATTTAAATTTACTCTCACAATTAATTCTTTTCTCACACTAACCCAATACAAATAACACCAAAAATCAAAGTTTTATCTCTGCAACTTTTGCACAATTGGGTTGCAATTTGCAACCAGCAAACTCCTTCATTCAACCACTGAAAATTTAACAAGAAATTACATACAACCACAAGGGTTGTGGGCTATTACATGCCCCTTCATATGCATACAAAATTTAGAAATTAAAATGGATTTATATTCATCAAAATCAAGGTTGCAACACAACCTTTCACTTGCAACACAACCACACACTTACATACAACCTCTGAGGGTTGTGGGTTGTTACATGCCCTTGGAAAAGTATGCAAAATCAGAAAATGAAAATCAAAAGATTGCCTCAGCAATCAAAGGTTAGCTCTCAACCTTCACATCTGCAAACAACACAAACTCAAACAATGCAACTTCACATATCAATTTTTGTTACTCTGAAAGATATCAAATCATCTGCACACCCTTCAAATCTTCCATTAACATCATCAAAAACTCCTTGGAGGTATGCTACATCTAGTCTCTTCTATTTCCTTTCTCTAGAAAGACAAACTTCAAAATAAGATAAATTTTTCTTTTGTACTTCCTGGGATTTGCATTACAATGCATTTGCCTTTCATTTTGCTCACATTACAATTAATTTCATTCAAAATTCCCAATTCCAACACCACTCTGTCCAATTTGACCAATTTCCTCCAAAAATCAAATAAAATATTGCAATAAAACAACTCCATTACACCCACAACCTACTGGAGGATTTTATGGCTTTTATTCCAACATTTCTTTCACCGATGAAAGCAAAAATTGCTTTTTCCCATTCCTGGATGTCCACCTCTAGGTTCCTATTTTTTAGGAATCTTGGTTGAATGAATTAAAAACAAAATTCAAAGAAATAATAACTCCAGGAAGCCACGCCCATATTTGTTTTTTCTTGATTTTTTCATTTTACTAAACTTGGTCTCCACTATGTCATCAATGAATTTGACTCTATTTAAATGACAAATTGAAATTACATTCTTATGACATGGCAAAGCATTTCCCCCACAATCAAAATTTGAATTTCATAAATTGATGTAAGAGCATCCAACAGTGTAGGGCAATCTTACATCACCCAAAAAAAATGTCTTTAAAAAAAATTTATTTAGTTGTTTTATGGCACTTAAGGGGTGTAAGATAGTCAGGCATCAAAAATAGCGAAAAAAGGGCACTTACTATTTTTAGTAAGTCAACTTAAACAGACTCATATGGACGTGAAAATTTACCCCAAGGAGTAGAGCTAAAAAACATTTCTAGTCGCGAAAGAATCACCTCAATACCCTACACAGTTTGGGAGAAATTAAAGTTTTCGTCCTGATAAATTTCTCTAATGTAGCTTCAAATTCAGATATGAAACTTTAGAGGCCCATAAACAACTCAAAAAGTGGCCAAACCGACCTACGGTGGATTCATGCATTGTAGAACTCGTCAAGAGCTTTCCAACGATATGCAATAATAGCAAATCAGACACTCGGATCAAAAGTTATGGCCCCGCGAAGTTGGTCCTCTAAAAAGTGAATTACATAAAATTTCTTCCTAGGCCAGAAATCAAACAATGAGACTTTTGGCGCCAAAACAAAAGGGGGAAATTTGATATTTCTAGAACATTTTAGGGCGGTTATTAGGGAAAATAAAAAAGGTTAAGTGGGGGTTGTAGAAGATGGCCCTGATAGTGTAGATTGTGGCTCCGAATAGTAGATTTTCTTTTCAGAGTTGATTTTGTTGTAATGAATCAAGCCCATGAGGCTGTAGAATGTAAGCTTTGAATCTATAATTTCATTTTCTGAAAATAATTGAAAGTGAGTCACTTTCTGTCTTGCATCTTCTGTGTTGGTATTTGTTGTTGTGATTTCTATGGGTTTTGGGCGATGTGGCCCTCATCATAAATCAAATGAAATTCCACTCCAAAATTAGCCAAAAAGAAATCAAACCTTTTTTTGGTGATACCAGATTGCACAAGACCATGGATGCTCCTGCATCAAACACCCACGGTAGAAAGAAGTGTTTCATGATTTGCATTTAGAAACATTGGTAGACCTTATGTCTATCTTGGATCCACCTCATTTCCTTGTCCATTGAAATATTTCTATGCACCACTTTTTGCAAACTTACAACATTACCATGGTTTGTCCTTCTTCTACTACCCATCATGTAATTCAAAGCATCAAATCTATTGTCCCACCAATATACTTCATCAAAATTGGAACTAACAATTAAAATTATACCTTCTCCTTCATAAAAAAAAATGTATTTTTTTGCCTCATTCACTGTCCCACCTTTTCCACCTCCTTCAACTATGTTTCCTTCATGAAATTCCACTGTTTCAATGCCTTCTAAAAGGCGTGATATTGCTGCAACTTGTTTTCCTTCACTCAAAACAGCGTTAGTACTATCATCAAAAGACTTAATTTCCATATTACTTGACAAGGAATCGTGATTACTAATCAAAACATTTTCACCTCCACCATTCTCAAGAAAGGATTTCTCATAAAACTCTTCATTAACCTTTTCACTCCACTCTTGCAATCTAACTTTATCAAAATTTATTTTTGTTGCAACAAAATTATTTATTCCTTCATTCTATTTCTCATCAAAGGAAACAAATAAATCAGATTTTATCTTACCCTCTACTGCTACCTTCATTCCACTTGAGATCTTTTCCTCAATATGAGTCAACAATTCACCTTTCTCATCTTCTTCATAGTTAGTATTATCAAAGCCAATATATTCATGATTCATACCATCTAAAATTTTGATTTCATCAACCAAACAAGACCTTGCATTGTTGCAAACCTTACCCATTTCTTCTTTCAATGGCTTCAATTTGTGTTTCACTCCATCCTTCATCAACATGTATGTGTTGGCATAACCATCGTGCATTGTCTTCCTGTCAAACTGCCAAGGTCTTCCTAGAAGAACATGACAAACATCCATTGGGAGAATATCACATAAAACTTCATCATAATAGCCTCCTATCTTAAATTTTACCTCACATTGTTCGCTGATCAAAAGTTTCTTGCCATCTTGTACCCATGCTATCCGATATGGATTCGGGTGCTTCTTCTGTTCTAACTACAATTTTCTTACTATTTCATCAGACACAAGATTGTTTGTGCTTCCACTATAAATAATGACATTATATGTCTTTCCTTCAAACTTGCATATTGTCTTAAACAAACTTCTCCTTTGAATGGATTTATCATCTTCATTTAACATTGTTCTCCTAGTCATTAAAGTTTCACCATCTTCCGCTTCTTTGGAATGTGATGATCTTGCATCTTCTCTATTCACATTTGTTGTCCTATTCTAATTTTCTAATCTTCTTCTTGGTATTTCATCTTCATGAGGACATTCTTATGATTTGTGCCGCTCTTCTCCACACTTGAAACAAGTTAATTTATAATTTCCTCTTCCAAATCCTCTACCTGATCTTCCTCTTCCTCTGAAACTTTGACATGGGTCTGATTTGAACTCTCACCTCTTTCTTCCTTGATCCCCTTAGTATCTCCAATCTAATTTTTATCCTCATACTGTTGCACATTAATTTTATCCTTTCCTCGCTTATTTTAAAATCTCCCATTCATTCATTCTTCTATTTTTAATGCTATTTGATAAGCATCCCCCATTGTCACAATTCTAACAAGTGCCATTTCTTCTTGAATGCTCGGTCTCAACCCATTTATGTATCTTGCAACCTTCTCTTTGGTCACCTCAAAATGTCCAATTCTAATAAGAATTCTATGAAATTCACACTCTTGTTGCCTTGTATCAAACCTTGCATTTTCTTGAGCAGGTCCAATTCATAATCCACAAGAATAAATTGTCTTTTAAGTTTCTCCACCATTTTATCCCATTTGTTAATCTTTTCTTTTCCTCTTCTTCCCCTTTCTAATTGAATCTCTCTCCACCATATGGAGGCATGTCCTTTCAACCTTGTTTTTGCATACCTTACTTTGTCTGGATCCTCTAACTCTTCAAATTTGAAATACTCCTCCATCTCATTCAGCCAATCTATTAATTCTTCTGGGTTTAGGCTTCCGCTAAAGGTAGGTACATTCATTTTCGGTCTCTTTCTCACTTTTGTTAAAGCTTTCAGCATTGGTTCATTTGCAATTGCTGCAATTTCTTCTCTTTACTTAGTATCTAAACTAGCATTCTCTGTATTTTCTTCATCTTCATCATCTTCACTTCTTGGGTCTCTATTCCTTGCAAATCCCCTTCTTATTTCTTCTTGTAGAGTCTCAACCTGTCTTTTCAAAGCTCTAAAATCATCATCCCTTACAAAATTCTCTCCTCTTCCTCTTCCTTTGACAAACATGGTTGCAAACCCACAACACATAGATCCTGGTGCAAGCTGCCTCTCTTCAACGATCTGCTCACACACTCAAGTTCAACCTTGCTCTGATACCACTGATGGAATGAGAGGTAAATTTATTCAAATTTACTCTCACAATTAATTCTTTTCTCACACTGACCCAATACAAATAACACCAAAAATCAAAGTTTTATCTCTGTAACTTTTGCACAGTTGGGTTGCAATTTGCAGCCAGCAAACTCCAATTCAACCACTAAAAATTTAACAAGAAATTGTTAGTGTTTGGTAGCTCTGGGATCTATTCTTCCTTTGTCTAAGATAGGTTGGCCTTCTTGTAACAAACAATATTTTATATTCTTTATTTCCTAAGGGGGACGACCTAGTGGAAAGGTCACCTATCATTGTATATAAGCAAGGAGAAGACTTGTCATTTTATCATCAATTTCAATAACTTCAAGTTCATACCTTAGCAGCAAATCATCATTTGGTAGCAGCAAATCAATTTCAAGGAGGATCATATTCATTTGTATCTTTGCATCAAGGAGTGATGTTATTATTCATTGTAATAATGCAGCCTTGAGTAAGACCAGACTTGTAAGCAAATTTTTTCTCTTATTCATTCAATATATTGGAGATATATTTTGCTAGGTTTTTTCTCGCTCGAGTAGGAGGGTTTTCCCAGGGTAAAAGTGTTGTGTTCATTGATCATGTGTTGCATTTTCTACTTTATGTTAAATCTGATCCTAAAACTAACAGAAATTACATACAACCACAAGGGTTGTGGGTTGATACATGCCCCTTTAGATGCATACAAAAATCATAAATTAAAATAGATTTATATTCATCAAAATTAAGGTTGCAACACAATCTTTTACCTTCAAAACAACCACACACTTACATACAACCTTTGAGGGTTGTGGGCTGTTACATGCCCTTGGAAAAGTATGCAAAATCAGAAAATCAAAATCAAAAGATTGCCTCAACAATCAAAGGTTGGAACTCAACCTTCACACCTGCAAACAACACAAAATCAAACAATGCAACTTCACATATCAATTTATGCTACTCTAAAAGATATCAAATCATCTGCACACCCTTCAAATTTTCCATTAACATCATCAAAAACTCCTTGGAGGTATGCTACGCCTGGTCTCTCCTATTTCCTTTCTCTAGAAAGACTAACTTCAAAATAAGATAATTTTTTTTTTTGTATTTCCTGGGATTTGCATTATAATGCATTTTCCTTTCATTTTGCTCACATTACAATGAATTTCATTCAAAATTCCCAATTCCAATGCCACTCTCCCCAATTTGACCAATTTCCTCCAAAAATCAAATAAAATATTGCAATAAAACAACTCCACTACACCCACAACCTGCTGGAGGATTTTATGGCTTTTATTCCAACATTGCTTTCACCAATGAAAGCAAAAATTACTTTTTCCCATTCTTGGATGTCCGCCTCTGGGTTCCTATTTTTTAGGAATCTTGGTTGAGTAAATTAAAAGCAAAATTCAAAGAAATAATAACTCCAAGAAGCCACGCTCATATTTGCTTTTTGTTGATTTTTTCGTTTTACTAAACTTGGTCTCCACTATGTCATCAATGAATCTAACTCAATTTAAATGGAAAATTGAAATTACATTCTTATGACATGAAAATTCATTTCCCCCACAATCAAAATTTGAATTTCATAAATCAAATGAAATTTCACTCCAAAATTAGCCAAAAAGAAAGCGAACCTTTTTTTGGTGATACAGGATTGCACAAGGCCATAGATGCACTTGCATCAACTCTCATCCCCATTACTCTACTAGGACTACTTAACAATTGACTAGAAAAAAAAAAACCAAGCCAATTCATCCTCCAGCCAAAGAAGAACCAACCATGGATTTCTACCCTTTGATTTGTGTAATTCATCTTGACTCTTACACTCTTCCCCTTCCTTGAATTAAGCATACTTGTTCTCTTGTGACAACCTTGTACCTCGTTTTACTTTTACTTAAGCTTGATAGTCTATATTAGTTTCAAGATTTATAATAGACCCAACAAAAAACCTTTTCACACCTACATTTTCCCTCATTCATTAGGGAACTAAACTGTCTAATAGTATTGATTAGCCTTGTAGTAGGTGAGGTACTAGAAATAGTAAGCTTAGATCTACCAAAATAAAAGGACATATAAACTACTTCCTTTCAACCAAATCCTATATAAATTCTTACACTTGAAGTAAATAGTATGCTTCATGTATAAATATGGACTATAAAAATTACATCGCTTACTTTTAATGACACACTCTCAAGCAATACCTTATCTTTGTACTCTGGATGAAAGCTAATATCCAACTTTCATTGCTTGGTTATCTTCATGCCTAGACCATGTTGCAACCACCCCCAATGAATGTGGATGTCTATGACTTGCAACCTCCATTATCAATTCACTAACCAACCTATAAGAGACAATATTTGATTGAGTAGTCAAATAGATCATTAAACCTCTTACCTTTCACTTTGACCCTTTCTTGAAACAATTGTGTAAGTTTTTCCACTGCACATAAAAGGTACCACATTTCTTTAGAAATCCCTTCTTGAGTGTGACACACGATATGTGTCCATCATTATCAAAGGAATATTTATTGATTTTTAGGCAATTGTGCATGTAGATAATATTTTTACCTTTTCCCTTCTCATAAAAAGATGTCAATAAACGATGTAGACTCCAACAATTCTAATCTAAATTGATAGGTCTAGATAATAGTTTATTTTCTGTTGGTTTTATCAGACTTTAAGATACTTTTGAACATACTTCCTAACAATATTCGTGTAGATGTCTAAATTTGGACACTTAATTTATCCAAATTCATCCTCTTTCATCTTATTTTCGTTAATTAAGTAATACTGCTATTATTTAATTAATATCTTTAATTCTGCCAAGTCCCTAAGGTATTTAATCAATAATACCTTATCTCTTTAATCCTCCTTCTATCAATTGAATTAAATATTCCATTTATTTAATTCCCTTCATGTCACATCCTCCATCATTTTTATCTTATCCTAATCCATCTTCTAATCTCATCATTAGGATGTGCACATGCCTAATCCTTGATTAGGAGGTGTCACATCCTCCAACTTTTGCAAGTTGGCCTCTAATTTTTCTTAGCCACCTAACCATCCTCTAATCCTCCACTAACTAGCCTAATCAACCTCTCAAGGAATTTTTAATTCCTTTTATCCTTCCAAGGAATATTAAATTCCTTTTCTCTTCCCCATGTCCTTTATGACATGTGTCCTTAGTCAACCCTATTAAATGCTTTTCTTTTTGACAAGGCATCTCCCTTCCCCATGTGAATTTTTAATTCACATTTAATCCCCCAATGCACCCTTTGGAATTTAAAATTCCTTCCCTCTTCCCCATGAGAATATTTGAAGAATTTTTAATTCTTCACATGTCCTCTCACCCACATGGGGACAAGTACCTCCTTTATGAGGAGATCTTGTCCAATCCCAAGGTACTTTGTACCCCTCTCTATGTCATGTCCTTCTCTTTCCACCTCATGTCCACTTCACCTTTTAGGGCTAAATCACATGCCACATGTCAAGATGTGAGGGCTTGTGAGTTCTCAACTCACCTTAGCCCTACATCTTGATATTTGGTGGCTCAATCTTGACGCTCCATTTCCCCTATGAATTCTCAAAAATCCTATAAATACCCCCTCTTTTCTCTCATTTTGGGGAGATCATTTGTGCTAGCCAAACTCTTGCAATTTTGTTTCTCAACTTATACTTAGCCATTTTATTGTTTTCATCCACTTGCATCCATCTTCACATCCTCATATAGCTTGTATCTTGCCATCCAAGGAGCATACACATCAAAGATCGAAGGGCCAACCAAAGGATCGATTCGAGACAAGGTATAAGGTTCCATTTATTGCTTTTATCTTGTGTTGTTTCCAACTTAGGCTAATCTTGAGGTGTAGGTTGTTTTAGTTGTTTATTTGCACTCTTTTACTTGTTGCTTGATTTCTAACGCTCACATTCGACCTATCACAATTCCATATTATATTATCCTTTTTATATCCATTATACATACCTAAGACCCAAAAGCATGGTGATGGAATTATGGTTTAATATATTAGCATTAAGTGTTTATATGAATATGTGCATATAAATGTTGATGGAATGTTATGTTTAAATCTGATGGTTATACTTGTGTACGTATTTTGTGAAACTAACTTGTTTGCAGCAAAAAGAGGAACCATGATGTACAGTTGTTCCGGGATGAACCAATAGCAAAAGGGGCATTGAATACCAGAATAGGGGATGTAGAAACAGTTGAACATGGTGGTTATTGGTCGAAGGCATTAATGAAGATAGAACACACGTTATCATAACAATTAATAAACATTGAAGAAGAGGTCTTTTCTAATATGGAACTTTGACAAATGGACATATGATTAAATGTAATCAGTTTTGACAGAGTTCTAGTTTGATACCTGGTTCTCTTTCTTTTCAATTATAGGTTGAATAATTACAAATCTTGAATCCACACTCTAGATATCTGGAAGTGGAATTAATGATTTCGTTTTTAGTTGTTGCTTTCAATAAAGACTCCCTTAGTTTTGTATATAATTGTTGGTTGAGTTTGTAGTTTAGTTAGTTGGTTGTTCACAGTTTGTACTATCTGTTATTTTCCAGTTGAAACATAAATCTACAAAATGGCTAAACCCAGTTTGTAAGAGTTTTTGTAATTTTTTATCTTATGCAATAAATAAAGATTAATTCATGAGATGTGTAAGATCTATTAGTTAGATTGAGCTCAGTTAAGTGGGAACAATTACTTGAGCAAGCCACTCAAGATATTGTTCTTCACTTTATCTTCCAGTTATTCATTTCTATTGATAGTTAATATTAGTTTACTTTTGTTCATGAATTGTATGCAAGTTAATTAAGATTTCATTTGTTATTATAAGTGAATGTTTAGGAACATGCATGTAATAGTTATTAGTAACACTTCAGAGGCTAGTTCAGATGAGTTAGTAATCTTAATCAGGTTTTCAGTTCGTAAGGTATCATTTTATTAGTAATAGTTCAGTTACAGTCTTTACTGTAGGTACCCATAGCAACTAAGTTTTAGTTATACTTTTACTATTTTATAGTTTTTATTAATTTCCAGCAACTAGAATAACTTCAGAAGGATAGTTCAAGTAGTTTGAGTCCATGAAGGCATACACAATGTTGCACCATCATAAGCTTACGCACCTTGGTTGATAATTTAATGTAGTCTTAAGCAGTGTCAAGTGGACTATTCAGTTTGTTAACCCTCTGAATTGAGTGATCTTCACCAAGTTTACAAAACATTAGCTTAGACTCTACATAAATGACCATTTCTATTACAATATGAGCAAAAAATCCTTCCCTTACCTCTGCTCTTTGAGCTAACATGTGAAGTAGCATTATTTTTTCTCTTCCTTATATCTACATGCTCATAGTTGGTACCACTGTGATTATTTTTGTGGAAGAAGTTCCCTTTTTCATTCAACTTGAGGTAGTACACATGAGCACATGCCTCATCTATATCTTGGGGCTTGGCCATGAGAACCTATCTCTATAAGTGTTAAACAATCCTTCAACATATTTCATGAGCATTTTTTTATCCATGATGTCTTTGCTAGTTTGGATTTCCCTCTTTCTAAATCTGGTGTGGGCTTGCACACCTTGTCACTACCATTATCTCAAATAATGTCTTTACATCACTTGCTCCTCTTCATGGAATATAATAAAATTGTTTATGGTGTAACCTCTTGAAATATTCCCATTTTGTAACTAGTGACACTTTCCTTATTTCCAATGAGTATGCATCACTCTCATACTATATCGAAGCATGGCCATAAATTATAGTTTTGCAAAAGAAATTTGCTAGTTTAGGTACAAATGATGGGGAATAAATTTTACCTCCATTTGAGACAACTATCGGTCCAAATTTTGCTAATCTCATCACCATATGGATGGATGCCACTTTTTTCCTTCACTTTCATCAAAATTCTCCTTAAGGACTCTCATTGTTGTACTTGCACTCTTTTTGATCCACCTTCAATGTTGTATTTAAGGATTCTAATTTTGTATGATGAGAGCCAAAATCATGTCTTGTAATCTATCCAAATCTCCTCTAAAATCAAGACCCTAGAAACATATTATTCCAATTTTTGAAACCTGGCTTATTCATCTTCTTCCCTTGCCACTCTCTAGATTTTATTTCAAGCTCAAAATTTTAGAAAATATTTATAGTCGTTTGATTTTATTGTTGGAGTATACTTGCACAACCTAAAAATTCAAAAAAATTAATGGATATTACTACTTTGATACCACTTGATTCATAAACCTCTATAAACCTCTAAGTTGATAACCCTAGAGTTGCACCAAAAATAGATTTCTCAAGTTAACTAGTTATTCAACAATAATAGTAATTTTCCCTAGTGAATTTAATTAATTTATAGTAGTATTAGATGTTTTACATAAAAAAATATAGCAAAGCAAGTAACATGGAAACCAATGAGAAAAATACACATGACAGATTTAATTTAAATAAAACCAATATGGGTGAAATACTCTATGTAGGGTGTACAATTTGGAATACCACTACTATATTAGTGTCAACCCATGGATAGTTGCCACTTTATTGGTCTTATTGGGTTTGCAATCTCTTTTCATAATATTTATTTCTATACTCTACTCTCTACAACTCACAATCAACAATTTAAAAGTTTATTTACTCTACCAACCAAAATTCTATAATCATTTTTGCCTCATATCCTGTCTCGTGCCTAACTTGGAAGAGAAACCATCAAAATTTGTATGGGAAAAAAATTACCTTCTCTTAATCATCATAGCAACCAATATGAAAAAGGAAAATATTCTATCACCAAGAAAAGGAAAATGAACCCTTTGATCCAAAATAGTCCATGCAAAATATGAATTGATTACCAATCATCACAACTATTGTGGCCTAGGGGAAGGAGCGACCTATCAAAGATTATGTATGTTGCCCTAATACAACTCATCATGAGAGGATAACAAACACTAACCATTATGAAGTCAAATTAATTCATTAAAGAGAAAAATGGTTCTCCTTGGTGTAAAAGAGGAAAAATGATAATTTAGCTAAGATGTATTAGCCAAATGATTTTTTCTACTTTCACTTTAATATTGATACTATTTTTTAAATGAAAATATAATAATAACTAGCTAGAACAGTTAAGGGAATAAGTTGGTGAAAAATAACTATAAATTGAAAAATAAAAATCACTAAATAATGATAGAAATAGAAAATATTGAGGATAAAGAACCTGTTGTTGAAAGGATGAAGCCACTAGTGAGGACACCAACATTTTGCACAATTTTTCATGCATAACATTGTCATCTTGTATGAATATAACAAAAAATGCCCAAAAAACATGAAAAACCCAACTTAGCTATTCACCTAGCCTACAAGACAAGAAATGAAAAGTACAACAACGAGCATTGTAAAATGAAACATAAATAAATAAACTAAGGTTTAAATGATTAAATAAGCATTAGGACTAAATTTTAAAATAATAAAGCACTTGCAAACCTCCATGCAGTTGAATTCTCTCAAAATATCTTCAAGCACAAGAAAAAGGAAATTTTTTTGGGGTTGTTTGGAGATTTACCTCAATCAAGTCCTTTCTTTCGTATTTCTACCTCCACAATAGCTAAGATAGAGAAAAATAGAAATAAAATAGTGTGTATGCTCCTATCCCAAGTGTCTTTGGGAATGGTCAAATATATGGATGTGCAATAGTGTAATTGAAATGAAAGAGAGGGGATGTGATAATCCCAAGATGCTTGGGTGCAAAAGGAAATAAATGCATGCAATAAAAGAAGAGAGAAATATTACCTATAGAGTCTTGAAAAAATCAAAGAGAGTAGGAGAGATAGAGAGAATGTTGTGAGAGTATTGTGTAAAGCTTGAGAATGTTGTGTGAAAGCTTGAGAGAGAGATTTTACAAATGTATGGATAGTTATAAAAATGAGAAGAGGAGGAAAGAGGCTTATAGTCACTCAAGGCCTAAAGCTCCCAAGATCACTTGTAAAACCAAAATATCCTTCCACACAAGAGAAAAGAAAGAGCATACATTTTTCAATAATGGGTGTATAATGATATAAGATCAAATGTGATCAATGAACATGTGTATACAATACAAAATGTACATATGAGACCTTGCTTGTATAGGCAAGGTTGAGAGAAAGGACTAACTAGGATGATAATAAGTGTCTTAATCCTATGTCATGCGACAACTAGAGGATAAGAACACATGTGAACATGTGTAAAATTTTCCTAAGTAGTGACTAGTTAGATAATGTACCTTGTTCACACTACAAAGGAGGAAATTGGATATGAAATACCTTTGTTCACACCAACAATCCCCATTAAGTGTAACTTAGGTATAATGACGACCAAATGGAAATGATGCAAAGATGGGTCTCAACTATGAGGCTTTGTTAGGTACCCATGTACAAATGAAATCTCTTACAAACAAAGAAAAGGAGAAAACCTAGTGGGACAAAAATACTCTCATAAGAGAGGCAATACAAGAAAGTGAAAGAAGGAAGAAGGAGGGCTCAATATGACCCCCTAAGAACTACTTCTATTACCAATATACAATCAATGACCCCCCCATAAAAGGGAAAAGGAGATACTATGTAGCCCCCCAATAATGTGTAATCTCTTGTAGAAATGGTGAATGCTTGAAGAAAAAGGATAATTCAATGCCTACAAAAAACATTTCTTTCTTTGGGAAGAAACAAAACCAAGTGTAGATATAGGAAGGATTCCCATTCTAGATAGGAGTTAGAAGGAAGAAAACTAAAAATGTATGAAGTCTTTGAATTATGCTCAATTTTTCTCATGTTGATGTTGAGAGTTGCACCTACCAAGTAAGGTGTTCTAGGACACACTAATGAAGATGAAAAGCCAAAATCTAGTAGAGATGAGAATAGAATAGGATCCATATAAGAATATATCTCCTTTGAAGATAAATTTGCCTCCTCCAAATGCTGCTTAGAATTATTCAGTCGTGTCAAATTGTGATGAATGATCACATGGATAAATAAAAAGAGGGTTTGAATGTTCCCTCACAACAATTGAATAATAATCAACTCCATAAAAGAGAATATGAATGCAATCAATAGTGTCTCTCAAATCAAAATTATAGGACTCTACAAACAAACCTGTAATGTTTGTCAATTATTCATCCAAAGTAACCATATCTAGAAGGAAATGTATATCCTACTGAACTGAATTACAAGTAGCCATGAATGTAGCAATACAAGCATCATAATATGAAATAGTAGATGAAAGAGATGGAATTCAATATTCAAGATCTGGATCACATGTGAGAATGCCCTGGTTCAAGTAGACAAAATTCTCCTCAAAATCATAGGCCACACTAGAAGTGTGATTAACAACCAAAGGATCAAAGCCATCATTAGGAGAAAATATGAAAAGGTGTATAAACAATATGCATGATCAAATACCCCAATAGCAATAATCTCTTTACTCTCCAATTCTTCAATGATAACAAAATAAATTGTGAATTCCACAATCTTCCTTGCTCGACCATGGGTAATATAATAAATGAAAAAAAGATTGTTTGAAAAATGAGGTACACACAAAACATCATTGAAAGTGTCATCCCTAATATCAACAAATCCCCTTCCAATTATATTAATGTATATATTATTTCCCATCAAAATCAGTGGCATATCACAAGACTCAAAGGAAGAGAACATGGACTATGAAGAAGCCATATGATGAGATGCTCCTAAATCTAGAAGCCATCTCCTAGATCCAAGACCTTTAGAAGTACAAAGAGTTTTTTTTCCTTTATTTTTGTTTAATGTAGAAGTGGTGCACGGGCACCTAGTCAAATTTTTAAATATGGTCTAATGTTAGGATTTTGGTGTTTTGAGTCCTATTTGGTGTAATAAGGTCTATTTAGACCATTTTCAATGTACTTGAGTCTCATTGGGTCAGTTTTAGTTCAAGTTGTTATTTTGTTGCAAATTTTGCAAAAAGTGCGATGCAACTTTGCATTTTTATCTTGTAATGGGAGTTGAACAGTTACAATTTCAAAAAGTGGTTATGAACCGTTGTGTTTGGGTTGTGCAAGTTTAAAAATTCCTCACAAGATTTGAGGCAAGGTTTTGAAGTTGTTTTTGAAGTTCAAACAATAAGAAGTGCTTTGTTTTTTGTAATCTTTTGTGCATTTTTGTTATTATAGCATTTTGTACAATTCCATACTTAGTGATTATGATCTAAAGTGCATTGTATTCGATGGAGGCATGAACTATCTTTGTGTTGGCTTTGATTTGAGTTGATTTCATAAAGTTTGAAGGTTTTTAGAGCCAAATTATTGAGAACTGTTTGAAAACCCTAAGTCAAGAGGGTTTGGTAGAAAAAATGGCATATTAGACCATTCCACCAGTGAAATTCTCTACAAATCGGTGGAATGGCATTAGTTATGGTTTTTTTCAGTTTGGTAGTGATTGTAGATGCAGGGGATGGAGTTAGGGCCTTGTTTGCAAAAGCCCTTGCCTAATATCTTAATGTATTAGGCTAGAATTGATAGGTAAAAGTAGGGTTTTTTTGTTAGATGAGTTTGTGGATGTTTCAAGTATTAAAACCTATTTTTTTAGACCCCATGTGATCTATCTAGATCCTTGGAGTGAATATTTGTGATTTTGAAAAGGAAAATCACATTCTTTCTTTGCAAAAGAGGCCTAATTGGGATTAAGGGCAATGTAACAGTCCATTTTTGAATATGTTCCAAAAAAAATATGCACAATTTGGATATGTCAAATTAGGGCATAAAGGGTGTCTTGAATGGTGACTGGTTTTTTGGTTTGAGGCCTTCTCTAAAAGATATGGTCAAACTGCACTGTTTTATGTGCTACAAGCAAAATTGAAAGAATTTGTGAACAAACACCAAGTTAGGGTTTTCAAAGTGGAAAGATTGATCAAGATTGGTTAAAGTGTGATTGGTTAGACAACTCCACCCTACGCTACATCAAATTGGTATCAGAGCATAGGTTTTGATTATTTGAAGGAAAGAGGTTGAAGTTTGAAGAAGGAAAAGTTGCAAATTGAAGGAACAAGATGCCTCCAAAAGGTAGTGCAACCATTGCTAAGGAAATAAGGATGATGGAGTCTCAAGAAGTTGTTTAAGCCAGACTTGCAGCATTGGAAACAAACCAAAAAAGAGGTAAGGCCATTGAAGATGAGAGTGACCAAGAGGAAGAGGAAGAGGGTGAGAATGAAAACCCTCAAAGAGGAGTCCAAGGTGATGATGAGTTGGACCCTAATAAAAGAAGAATGGTTAAGATGTTGAAGGCTATCAAAGGAGAGACTACTGAAGTAAAAATGAAATTGTCCATGTATAGTGGGAAGATGGATAGTGAAGAAGTGTTGAACTGGATTCATGCACTGGACAATTATTTTGAATACAAGAAGGTAGCAAAAGAACAAAAGGTAAAGTTTGCAAAAACTAAATTGAAAGGACCTGCCCTAACTTGGTGGAACTATGTACATGAAAAGAGAGTGAAAAAGAGAAAAGTAGATATAAATTCATGGGAGAGGATGGTGTCTAAAGTGAAGAGTCAATTCTTGCCCAGTGACCATGCAATACAAACTTTTAGAAAGCTGCAAAATCTCAAGAAAAAGGAAATGGGTGTCATGGCCTGTACAAAAGAGTTTCATAAATTGAGTATTAGAGCAGGTCATGTTGAAGATGAAGTTGGAGAAATAGCAAGGTATATGAATGGCCTAAGGTTAAATATTCAAGATGAATTGATTCTTGCCACCCCTAGAACAGTGAAAGAGTGCTTCCAATTGGCTATTAGGGCAGAAGAGAAATTGAAAAGAAGGAAAAAAAAGTAGAGGTAGAGGAAAGAACTTTAGAGGCAGAGGATCTTTTGGTGAAAGATGATAATCACAAAAGGCACAAGGTGAGTTAAGTGGAAACCAAGATCAAAGCTCAGAGTCAAGAGGGGGTTTCAGAGGTAGAAGATCCAATGGTAGAGGTAGATTTGGAGGACAAGGTAGGGGTTCAAATACCTTCTCTAGAAGATGCTACCAATGCAATGAATTTGCCCATTAAGCGTGGAAGTTCCCAGAGAAACAATCTTCAACATCACATGGAGGTGAAAGGAGAACACATTTGGTGCAAGAGAAATATTGTGAGAGTGTTAACTCTCCTTCTCAGCATGTTGCTCTACAGGTTGGAGAAAATATGATGATGAGAAGAACACTACTTAAGGTTCCTGTGGTGAAGGAGCCTCCACAAAGAAATTTTTTGTTCAGAACCACTTGCAAATCACAAGGAAAGGTATGCAAGATTATTGTAGATTCTGATTCAACTGATAATTTAGTTTCTTTGGAGATGGTTGAAAAACTAAAGATGAAAAGGATTCCACACCCCACACCTTATAAGGTTTCTTGGCTGAATAAGGGTCAACAAGTCTTGGTCAATGAGCAAACATGGGTTGAGTTTAACATTGGGGGATTTAAAGACAAGATCTTGTGTGACATCATCCCCATGGATGTTTGTCACTTACTGCTAGGAAGACCCTAGCAGTATGACATAAAATCAAAACATGATGGGTAGAAAAAAACATATGTGAATGAAAAAGATGGAGTCTCATTTACCCTCATCCCTTTGTAAGATGAAAATGTAGATGCTCAAGTTGGGTCAAGTGTCATGTTGGTTGGGGAGAAAGAATTCTTGAAAACCATGAAGGAGGAAGGTGGACAAGGATATGCAATCATAATCAGACCCAAATTTTTTATGACAACAACAAAGTTTGAAGATGTGCCCAAGGAAGTGCAAACCTTGTTGAACAATTATCAAGACATAGTTGTAGATGAGCTCCCTAGTTCTTTTCCACCTATAAGGGATGTGAGCCACCACTTAGACTTTATACTAGGAGAAAACTTACCCAATAAGGTTGCATACAAAATGACTCCTCAACAAAATGAAGAGATAAGGAAACAAATACAAGAATTGCTAGATAAGGGTCTCATAAGAGAAAGTTTAAGTCCATGTGTTGTTCCTACTGTGTTGGCACCTGAAAAAGGTGGATATTGGATAATGTGCATTGATTCAAAGGAAATCAACAAAATCACTATAAGGTATAGGTTTCCCATACCAAGAATGGAAGATTCAATGGATTGTTTAGGAGGAGCTTGTTACTTTTCAAAGATTGACCTTAAAAGTGGCTATCATCATATTAGAATAAGAGAAGGGGATGAGTGGAAAAATACTTTTAAAACCAATGAGGGGTTGTATGAATGGATGGTAATGCCATTTGGGATTTCAAATGCACCAAGCAAATTTTATGAGACTAATGAATGAAGTTTTGAATCCTTTCATAGGAAATTTTGTAGTTGTGTACTTGGATGACATTCTTGTGTTTAGCAAGACTGAAGAGGCTGAATGAAGAAAAGTTGATGATTAACTTGAAAAAGTGTGAATTCATGAAGGAGGAGTTGGTCTACCTTGGTTTTGTGATTTCAAAAGGCACTTTGAAGATGGACCCCAGCAAGGTAGAAGCAATTTTGAACTGGCCTACTCCAAATTCAGTTAGTGAGGTAAGAAGCTTCCACGGTCTTGCTAGTTTCTATAGAAAATTTGTAAGGAATTTCATTCATATTTGTTCTCCTATCATTGATACAATCAAAGGGGATAAAAGGAAGAGGTTTATGTGGTCTGATGAGGCAGAAAGAAGCTTTCAAATTCTGAAACAAAAGATAGCTCAACAACCCATCTTAGCATTGTCCGATTTCAATAAGGTGTTCACAATAGAATGTGATGCAAGTGGGTATGCAATTGGTGCAATCTTGAGTCAAGAGGGCATACCTATAGCATTTTTTAGTGAGAAGCTTAATGAGGGAAAGAAGAAGCATTTCTCTTATGATTTAGAATTGTATGCAATGGTTCAAGCATTGAAAAAGTGGAGACACTATCTTCTTCCAAAGGAATTTATTATTTTTACTGACAATCATGCTTTGAGTTTCTTGAACAGCCAAGAAAAGTTGAGCCACGGCCATGTGAAGTGGGTGGAGTACCTACAAAGCTATACTTTTAGCATAAAACACAAAAAAGGACAGTCAAACAAGGTGGTGGATGCTTTGAGAAAAAGACAAATGTTGGTGGAAGAAACTCAACTTCAAAGTGTGGGTATAGATGCCTTGAAATGTATGTATGAAGGAGATGATGATTTCAAGGATATTTATGTTGTTTGCAATCAATTTGATGGTGCTTTCTATGAAGAATATTATGATTTCTTGATACAAGATGAATTATTGTTTAAGGGTGCTCAATTGTGTATTCCTAAATGCTTCATGAGGATTAATCTAACTAAGGAGAAGCATTGTGGAAGCTTAGGAGGTCATTTTGGTGTAGAAAAAACATTGGAGCAGGTAAGAAGATATTACCATTGGCCAACAATGCAAAGTGACATCAGGAGGTTTGTGGAAAATTGTGTAGTTTGTCAAAAAGCAAAGGGTTCAAGCACTAATGCAGGTCTTTATTAGCCTTTTCCAATTCCAAACCGGCCATGGGAATCCATCAACATGGATTTTTTCTTGGGGTTACCTAAAACTCAAAGGGGATTTGACAATGTGTTTGTTGTTGTTGATAGATTTAGCAAAATGGCTCATTTCATACCATGCAAATGTATAAATGATGCTTCATATATTGTTGGGTTATTTTGTAAGAAGGTAGTTAGAATTCATGGATTACCATTGACAATTGTGTTTGACAAAGATAGCAAGTTTGTAGGTCACTTCTGAAGGACTCTTTGGAAGAAATTGGGAACCAACTTGACCTTTAGCTCTACCTATCATCCACAAACAAATGGGCAGATTGAAGTTGTCAATAGGAGTCTTGGAAAAATTCTTAGGTGTTTGAAAAAAGAGCATTCACAACAATGGGATCTCATTCTTCCACAAGTTGAGTTTGCATATAATGACTCTATCAATAGGAGTGTTGGAAAGAGCCCATTTGAGATAGAGTATGGATTGAATCTAGGGGGAGTCTTTGAACTCAGAGATTTGAGTGGTGTGGAGAGAATAATTATTGAAGGTGAAGAATTTGCAGTTATAATGAAGGACATGTTGGACTCAAGGAACATTGAGAGGGGGGGGTGAATCAGTGTTTAGAAAATTTAAACTTTAAATCCAAATCTTAAACCATTAACAACATTTCAACAAAAGAAAAGTTGCAAGCACAAGAAGAAGATAAATAGAACACCATAACACCAATATTTTTACGTGGAAACCCTATTAGGGGAAAAACCACAGTGGATATTGATCCACAATTATACTCTGTTAAAAGTATGAATAAAAAGGAATGCACATGCATTCAGGCACACTGCTTACAGGAAGGATCACTTCCTTACAAAATGTTTGAGTTACAAGAAAAGGTTGAACTAAGAAGATAGCATCTCTAAATGCCTGGATTTAGTTCCAATGAAGCTCAGTAGATGATCTTCAACCCTTCTGACTGATTATGTATTTATGCTTTGCTCTGCTCTTCTCTTCTCTGTTTTTCTGCCCTTCTGAAACTGTTCATAGATTGCTCAATCACCCTTCTAATACTCACACACAAATTTTCTATGCTTTACACACACATTCACACACCTTCACACTTGCTTCTCATTCTCAATATAAATTACCAATCTCATATATATATATATATATATATATCCACTAACAAAGATTTCATCGCTTCAAGTTGGCTTTAACAAAACATGAAATGTACTTCAATAGTCAGCTCAAATCACAAATTAAATTTAATGCACAACCACACAAGTCGGCTAGACTATAGCTATGACCCAAAACAAAATAACAAACACAAGAAACAATTAATCAATTACTCCTTATACATCCGCGACATGCAACATTCACTAGGTCATCCACAATGAGCAAATAAGCAGAAAAACGACCTGCCAAAGCATCCAACTAGATCTCCTAACTCATACACTGATCAATGCAACATCACAAAACTTAACAAAAAAATAGTATAGATGCTTAAAAAACTCTCTTGGAGATCCACAACTCAAAATGATGATCCAGTGAGGCGTAAAAATCAATTAACTGGCCGGATACCTTGTTCTTCATACTTTCTGCTGGTAAAACTTTAATCTTTACTTATCTTGCTGATATGGATAAATCTTGGTCTGCAGATTGGAAGGATGACTTAGGTTTCCATCAATTACAACACTAGAAGCCACATTCCATCAAACAATCCATATGCCAACAATCTCCCCCTTTAGCATTGATGGCAACACATAGTGAAAAATGACTAAGTGTCAGAATTCAAAATTTCAAAACTCAAAATCCCCCTTAGAATGATAAAAAAAATTCACTACTCTCCTCCCCCTTTGGCATCAATGAAAAATATATTCTTCACTAAGCTCTCTCCCACTTTCAAAAATTCAAAATTTGAAGTACAACTATTACTTAAGTTAGAAAATTAACTTGTACTTATCTTTCATACCCAAAAGAAATTTCTTCCATGCTTCTACAGAAATCCCAATGATTAAGATCATGCAATTATTCTTAGATGTCTTGTTAATAATTTGAATGAGGGATTCCGGGATTGTAATTGCTTCTTCTAGTTTTTCCCCTTTCCTCAAAACCTTAATCAGCTACTCCAACCTGCATTTAGTTAAATCCTTTACTTTCCAGAAAGTGTCCATAAGAGTGTTTCTGGCAAAGTGGAATTTTGCATGCTCAAACTGTAATTCCTAAATCATTTTCTTGATTGCACCATCCTGGTCCTAAAACATACTATAATCTTGACCAATTTTGATCAACTCGGCTTCAATTTGCTCTAGCTTTGCCTTATACCTCCCAACAACATGAGGCCACTAAAGACAATAGTTGTAGATGATATTAGCTGAATTAATGCATTGCCTCAACTCATTCATTTTATTTTTCATTTTGGTAAGGGACAACCTAAATTGCTCCTTCAAATGTAGAATTACTTCTTCCTCTTTCCTGTCGGGGACTTAGGTACCATAGCTTCCCTGATACATTCAATCATTTCTTCTAGAAGCACATTCTACAAACTCTCCAAACCAATGTTATTATGCACAAAGTAAGAGCTCAACATGTTCTCAATTAGGTTATGCTCATATGAGGATCTATCCAACCATAAGTCAACAATTTTCTTCATCCCATCTTTTTCTTGAACAAGCTTCAATATCTTAGCTTTGAATAAGGAATCATCTTCTTCACTTCCTTTTACCATTATTATAGTGGTTCAATTGATTATGGTTCATTCCTAGGAGTGTACTCATCATAGTCTTCATCTGGTATATCTACAATTAACTGTTATTTTCCTTTTTCTTTAGTTCTTGGGGACATATGTGTCAGAGGGGTGTACACAACAATTTCTTGTGCTCTCTTCTTCTTCCCCAACACTTCACCGAAAGAATATCCAACTTCAAGCATCTTTACTAGAAGGGGAATGTTAACTTCTCCAAACTTCCTTAACAATTCCTTAAAGAAATTTGCATATACTTGCTCATAATTTCCCAAAGCATTAGAATGTTCAAAAAATTTCTTACAAACCGGTTTACTTTCCTTCCATACCACATTATCATTATGAGGCAAGCAATTTAGAAAATACATCATGATACATATGATCAAAGTACCAAACCTAAAGGGGTAATTTGCTTCTTTCGTCAATTACACATTTTCTATCAACTGATCCTTCACCAATCCACACAAATCAAAGTCTTCATCTTCCATTATCATTTTTTGAGTGATATAAATTGTGCCTATCGAAGTTGTGCCTTCCCTATTTCTGAAGAAAATTTTATATGAAATCCCATGTGTAATGTACCTTGTTATTGGATCTTTGATCGTTGAAATTACTAGAGCCTTCTGATCTCTTGTCACTATGGTTAGGGTTTTGACTTCCTTGTTCTAAATTGACTTCTTTTTTGAAATATCCCCAACATTGCATAGACTAGTTAAATTTCTAATCACATCCTTTGAAATAAGATAGGGTTTATCCAAGGTTAGAATGTCCTCATTCAATCTGTTCAAGATAAAGCTTACCACTTCCACGTTGACGAAATAAGGAAACTCATTCCAAATGTCCAAACTTTTATGTTTCGCACCTTCAAGCCACTTCAATTCACAGGCTGGAAACAAATTTCTCACATCCCTAATCTTTCCACTGCTATACTCATCCAAATTCACCATTCCTTTGATTTGCCTTATTTTTCTTTCTGTACGAAACAAGTTTTTCTACCAAGCACAAAATTTGAAATTCTACAAGTGACTAAAATACTTGATGAATTTGTTGTCGAATTTGCTTTACTCCTTTGAAATTTTGTTGTAGAAGCTCTCCTTCTGTTCTTCTTTAATGCAAGGTGACAAATGAGGTTCCAAATACCCTTTTATAACTTCGCACACCTAACCTTTTTGCTGCATTAAATATTTTTCCCTAGGAGTTCCAGGTACTCTCTTTTCTCATACAGCAAAAGAAAAATTTGATTGCGGACCTTCTACTTCTCATGTTTCTGCATAAGTGATCACTTGGTGCACTTGCAAAATTTTATCATAGCTACTAACAATTTCCTGCATTTCGATGCCAGCTACTGACAGGGGGACAAAGGATTTTTCTTGAAAGACTCCCCTAGGCCAATGGCCTGAGATCAATTTCTGAAGGACTTACCAGAGGCTGCTTCAGGTATGGGCTTATTTCCTTCATCAGATTCACTCTTCTTTACCCACGTTTTCTCCATCTGATCTCTTATCTCTTCCACAATCACTTTTCCTTTTCCTTTGTCATCTTTTTGTGAAATTCTTCCTCTGTATACCGGACCTCTTCTATTGATTTTTATGTTCTTGCAAAATCTTGCAATGTGACCAAATCTGTTGCAATTGTAACACACTGGATTTCTTTGTCTAGACCATTCATTCCATTGATTTCCCTTTGATCTACACTGATTAGAAATATTCCCAATTCTTCCATAGGTGTAGCATTTAACATTCCTTACACTGATAGATATACTTTTGCATTCAATTGACTTATGACCAAACTTTTTGCAACTAAAACACTGACCAAGAAATGATGGACTGCTTGAATTTATTTTACTTCTACACTGAGAAGCCATATGACCAAATTTATTGCAAGCAAAGCAGTAACCATTAAACTCCTGAGCATTGGGTTGTCTTACCAGATACCTTATGCCTTTGTTCATCTGATTTTTTTGTCTTGAATCCTTATGTTTAGATCCGGATCTTTCTTCCTTCTCATATCCAAGACCTCGCTTATAATTTGCATCCTTTTGTCCTTTAGTCAGCTCATCAAGCTTAGCAGAACTGATCCTGAATTTCTCCTTATACTCATTTGCAGTAGTGAGTTCATCTTTGAGAATAAATATTTGTCTTTCAAGCTCTTGTTCATTATTTCTGGATTGTTGTAGTTCAATCTCCAACTGAATAAGTCCACTATTTACTCTGTTGCATTCTTTAGACTTTTCTTTTAAAGACTATGTCAGATTCTCCTCATTCTTCTTCCTTTTTTCAATCTTCTTAGTTAGCTTCATTTCCATATATTCCATCTCAAGCTTTAGAGTAGCATTATTCATAGCATTTTTTTCACATTCTTTAGTTATATCTTTTAGGGTCTGATTCAGGTGAACATCTTCCAAACTTTTATTTTCTTTCTGCTTCAGCTGATCACAAAGTTCCTTCATCTTTTCTCTTGACTCATTGATTTTATCCTTCAATGATTGAATGAATTTCTCAACATCCACAAGATTTTATTTTAATTCCATGACTTCTACTTTAGACTGATCAAGATCATCAAGCGCCACCATAAGTTGTTGTTGAATACCACCAAAGTCCATTGCAATTCAAGATCCACCTTAAGTTATTAAACTTTTGTAGAGGAACCTTGCTCTGATACCAATTTTTGGACTCAAGGAACACTAAGAGGGGGGGTGAATCAGTGTTCAAAACATTTAAACTTTATATCTAGATCTTAAACCATTAACAAAATTTCAACAAAAGAATCCACATGCCATCAAATAAGCCATATGCCAACATGACATACATTAGCAAGTGAAGGAGAATCTTAAAAAGGGTGTGGAGAAGTATAAGCAACATGTAGATTTGAAGAAGAGGGATGTTCAATTCAAGGTGGGAGACTTTGTTCTAGCACATTTGAGGAAAGAAAGGCTGCCAAAGGGGAAATACACAAAGTTGTAGATGAAGAAGATTGGGCCATGTAGGGTGGTCCACAAGTTTGGTGTGAATTCCTATGAGATAGAACTCCCTCCTGGAGTTGCTATTTCTCCAATATTTAATGTTTCTAACCTTTATCCTTTAAAAGGATCTATGATTGTAGGTATAGGTGTAGGTGCTTTAGAAGATCAATATGAAGATTGGGTCAAGGACCTACCACCAAGTCAGCCTTTGAAGCTTGAAAGCATTTTGGACACAAAGGAAGCAAAGAGGACAAGGCATAAAGTGTACAATCAATATCTAATCAAATGACAAGGTATCCCTCATGAAGATGTAATATGGATGAAAAAAGAAGACATTAAGAAACATGGCACAACAGTTCAAGAGCTTATCTCAAGTGGAGCTTGAGATTTTTCTCTCCCTAGGTGTATGGTGTAGGGGCACCTAGTCAAATTTTGTAAATATGGTTTAATGTTAGGATTTTTGGTGTTTTGAGCCTATTTGGTGTAATAAGGTCTATTTAGACCATCTTCAATGCACTTGAGTCTCATGGAGTCAGTTTTAGTTCAAGTTGTTATTTTGTTGCAAATGTTGCAAAAAGTGCAATGCAACTTTGCATTTTTGTCTTGTAAGGGGAATTGAATGGTCACAAGTTCAAAAAGTGGTTATGAACTATTGTTTTTGGGTTGTGCAAGTTTAAATATGCCTCACAAGATTTGAGGCAAGGTTCTGATGTTGTTTTTGAAGTTCAAACAATAAGAAGTGCTCTATTTTTTGCAATCTTTTTTGCATTTTTTATGTTACAACATTCTGTACGGTTTTGTACTGAGTGATTATGATCTAAAGTGCATTGTATTCGATGGAGGCATAAAATATCTTTGTTTTGGATTTTATTTGAGTTGATTTCATAAAGTTTGAAAGTTTTTAGAGCTAAATTATTAAGAACGGTTCGAAAACCCTAGGTCAAGAGGGTTTGGTAGAAAAAATGGCATATTAGACCATTCCACCTGTGAAATTCTCTGCAAATCGATGGAATGGAATTAGTTAGGGTGTTTTTCAGTTTGGTAGTGATTATAGATGTATGGGATGGAGTTAGGGCCCTGTTTGTGCAAGCCCTAGCCTAATATCTCAATGTATTAAGCTAGAATTGATCGGTAGAAGTAGGGTTTCATTGTTAGATGAGTTTGTGGATGTTTCAAGTATTAAAACCTCTTGTTTCAGACCCCATGTGATCTTTCTAGAGCCTTGGAGTGAATATTGATGATTTGGGAAAGGAAAATCACATACTTGCTTTGTAAAAGAGGCCTAATTAGGCTTAAGGGCAGTGTAGCAATCCATTTTTGAAGGAGATGTTCCAAAACAAATATATGCACAATTTGGATATGTCAAAGTAGGGAATAAAGGGTGTCTTGAATGGTGACTGGTTTTTGGTTTTGAGGCCTTCTCTAAAAGATATGGTCAAACTGCACTGTTTGATACGCTACAAGCAAAATTGAAAGAATTTGTGAACAAACGCCAAGTTAGGGTTTTCAAAGTGGAAAGATTAATCAAGGTTGGTTAAAGTTTGATTAGTTAGACAAATCCACCCTACTCTACATCAAGAAGAAAACCTACATGGCCTTTTTCATTATTAGACTATTTTGAAAGAGAAGAAGAAGTTGACTCATACATTTTGGAAGGTAGATCAATATGGGTCTTCTTAAGAATATGTTTCAATTCATCAAGATCCTTCTTATAACAATAATTTTCTTCATGTCCAGTGTTCTTGCAAATGTAAAAGAAGGCTTCTCCTTCTTAGATGATTTTCCCTTTGAAGAGGGTTTTTTTGTGTTTGATCTGAATGTGGATTGTTCTTTGATTTCTTATGTTTTTTTATGAAATTGTTTTGATGCTTTTACCTAAATAACCAAAAAATCTTGAGTTTGAGATGGATTTTTGAGACCCATAGAAAGAATCTTTTGTTTCTCATGTAATAACATCTCAAAAAAGTTACAAATGAAGATGTAGTATATGGAGATCCCACAATAATCCTGTAAGTTATTTAATGTGAAAAAGGGAATCTAGATTAACTAGTGAATTAACCCAGATCAATCCTTTCTCCACTAAAAATTAGAAAAAAAACCAACAAAGGTGTTATGCTTAGCTAACATCCTAAAAGGAAAGCCAAGTTTTCTACATTCTATTCTTTTGTTGCAAAGAGGAAAGCTTGATATAAGTGTGATTTAATTGACCTATGTGACATAAACCCTAATTTAGTTAAATGGATGATTACACAAACAAATACAACAATTTACTAAAAATAATGACAAATTTGAAAAGGGCGGGTAGAGAGGGACTTGTCACCAAAAGTTGGAGGTTTTTGTTCAAGATACAAGCATGCCGCATGGATAACATGTCATACTAGGGTCCTGAGGGTATCGTATAGTCATGTTGACTATCTGGTGATTTTTGTGATGATCTCCTTTGTTGATTTCTGCAATATTTCATCTTGGATCTGAACCTACACAAGAAAAAAGGAGAAAAAGGGGTTGTGGCTATATAGGATTTTTCCTTGGTAAAACCCCTATTTTGGTATTCCTACCTCCATGAATAACCAATTTGATAATAAAAAAATGTGTGATTTGAATCTTAAGTGTGTCCAATATTGTGATGAGCACTGCAAACAAAATGATAATCAAAACCTACTCATGTGTGTTAGAGTGGATTTCTATATGCCTCAAACAAGATAATGCAAGATCCAACCCAAGAGAAATGTTACGCTCAAGGGAAACAAAAATATAATAAGTTATCTCACTTTAGTGAAGCAAGGCGATCAAAGCTTGAATGTGAGAACTAATTCAAATCATATCCAATTGCGATGAATAGGTACAAGTCAATCATTGGTCAATAATCCCAACTATTTTGTAACACCCTTGGAACTTCAATTAAAATAACAAGAGAAAGTAGCACTAAATATTGTTTGTAATTACAAAGCTAAATATTCATTTTGGAAAGGATTTGTTGTGGTATGCATCATGTGTCTTTTTTTGACAAAAATCCATGTTTAAATAGGGAGATATAAGAATGAACTTTGGTGTAGGCCAACATGTCTAAATTTGAATTGAAGAAACATTTTAGCATGTTAATGTCAAAATCGAGGTAAAGGTCAACTCTCACAAGTGTCCAACTTTTTTGAATGAATTGGTGGGATGCTAGTGCATCACGCTACTGTCCATGTGTTATTCTCGCATCAAAGAGGGAATGAATAGTAAGGGGTCCTTTGACTTAGGATATGACTCAAATTTTTGCATTGAGCATAGTTTTGGGGTATAGGATCATCGATAAGGTTTTAGGGGAGCATCAACATATCACTTGAGTTGGAGGTAAGGCCGAGCCTATAAATGGTCCTAAAATGGACTAGGAGAGTGGATAATAAAGCAAGAGACAAATAGAGCATGAAATTGTATTTGTGCCACAAGGGGCACAATTTTACTACACTACATTTAGCTCCCACTTTAGTGGGTGTATGACACTATGTGCATATGCAAGCTAAAGTACAAAAAATAAAATAATGAAAGAAAATAAGCATGTAAAGGATACCCAAAAAGGATAGTCTAGAGGGTACATAATATTCCCAAGCGAGAAAACAAAACTCCCAATATAGGAAATTGTAATACTACAATGTTAGGAACTACATCCTGCAAAACTCATTTGTTAGAAACTCAAAATCATCCTGCAGGAAAAAATACATGTGTTAGTCCAAAATTTTCTAAGGAGAATGAGAGTATGATCTAGAGTGAAACTTGAGGGTAGATATATGCCCCCTATTTCTTCTTTCTTTTATGGATGTAGAAACATGGTAGCAATCTTTCCACTTAAAAATTTTAGAGAGTTGATGAAAATTCCTTTGGTAAGATTATTTAACAAAATAACACTAGAAAA